>WAAB01005424.1:236-60317 GCA_013389865.1 Piaya cayana
GGGGATGCAGGGCAGTGGGAGGGGGTACCTGCTCGCTGGCGATGCCCTGCAGCTGGCGCAGCGTCACCCCGAAGCTGAAGATCTCCACCTGCAGGAGCGGTGTCAGGCCTGGCACTGTCCCCATCCCCAGGCGCCACCCTGGGGGGACCAACTGCAGCCCCGTCCCCACCACCGGGCACCCCCACATCACTCACCTCGCCCCTCGTGTTGCTCTTGTTGGGGACCCCCACCACGAATTCTGCAGGGGATGAGAGCCCTGAGTGCCCCCGCCCCAGCACTGGGGTGGACAGGGGGGCACGGGGATGACCCCTGGCACTGGGATGGCCGTGGGGACACAGGGATGGACAGAGTTCCTGTCCCTGTGAAAGGAGGGCACCCCAGAGCCCAGGGGTGCCCAGGACCCGTGTCCCCATCTGTGCCTCCTGCACCCACCCAGCCGTACCTTTAGTTTTGGGATCATCATCGAACTCACCCACAGCCACCGAGTACCCTGCGGGGGGACGGGCACCAGTGACCCTGCTGTTCCCGGCCAAGCCGGCTGCGGGGCCAGGCTGCCCCCCCCCAGCTCACCCCGGTACCCATCCTCGTATTCCGTGGACATCTGCTCCTCCGTGGGGCGCCCCGGGCGCTCAGGCCACAGCAGGGAACGCCCGTGGAAGCGGGTGAGGATGGCATCGACCTCCACCGTGTACAGGAGCCCTGAGGACACAGAGGGGTGACAGCGCCGGGCACACCCTGGCACCCCCCCAGGCTGCAGCACCCATGGATGCTCCCTCCTCCCACCGTGCCCACCCAAAGGTGACCTGCTGGCCCGGGCAGGACTCACCCATGAAGTAGTACCCGCCAGGGGCCCCCAGCACCAGCCGGCCGTCCTGCGGGACAAGCTGGGGTCAGTGCCCACCTTGCCACACCCCCTCCCCAGCACCCTCCTCCCTGGAATCTCATATCCAACACCTCCCACCCTGGCATCTCCCCCCAACACCACAGCCTCCCCACTCTGACACCCTCACCCCAGCATCCCCCTCCCTGGGGATCTTCTGCCCCAGCAGCCTCCACTCCGGCATCCTCAAGCATCCCCCTTCCCAGCATCTCCCATCCTGGAATCTCTTCTCCTGGCATCTCCCACCCAGGAATCTCCCACCTTGGCACCTCATGCCAGCACCCCAACACCCTCATCCCAGCTGCACCCTCACCCCAGTATCCCCTTCTTGGGCACCCACACGTGAGCCCTCCCATTCCGGTGTCCCCATTCCCGCACGCCCACCCAAGCACTCCTCACCTCAGCAACGCATCCCAGCACCCCAGCCCCAATTCCCCCACCCCAGCACCCCCACCCAAATGTCCTCATCCCAGCATCCCCCACCCTGGTGTCCCCACTCCAGTACCTGGATATAACCCTGGCCACAGCCTCCGTGTGGAACCATGGGATGGGTTGGGTTGGAAGGGGCCTCAAAACCCATCCAGTTCCACCCCAGCCATGGACAGGGACACCTCCCACTGGATCAGGGGCTCCAAACCCCATCCAACCTGGCCTTGAATCCCTCCAGGGACGGGGCAGCCACCCCTGCTCTGGGCAACCTGGGCCAGGGCCTCCCCACCTTCCCCCCTAAAGCCATTAATGGCACCCTGGGAGCACCCTGTGCCCCAATCCCCCTCTCACCACGGNCTCAAAACCCATCCAGTTCCACCCCTGCCATGGGCAGGGACACCTCCCACTGGATCAGGGGCTCCAAACCCCATCCAGCCTGGCCTTCAACCCCTCCAGGGATGGGGCAGCCACCCCTGCTGTGGGCAACCTGGCCCAGGGCCTCCCCACCTTCCCCCCTAAAGCCATTAATGGCACCCTGGGAGCACCCTGTGCCCCAGTCCCCCTCTCACCACGGTGACGGCAGCGCTGAAGCCCAACTCGCAGTAGCGCCGGTCGTAGGCTGCGGGCAGCGGGCAGGGTCAGAGTGAGCAGGACTGGGGGACCCCGCACCCCGAGCACCCTACTCACCATAGCCGCTCTGCCAGTAGGTGTTGGCCATGAGCTGGTCACGGCACGGCGAGTACCAGGCCACGCGGTGCAGCTCAGGGTCAGCAACGAAGCAGGCGCCCGTCGGGGTGCGGAAAGCTTCCTGCTGCCCCTCCATCGCGTTCCAGTGCTGCAGTGGGGCACAGGCCTGGGGACAGGAACGGGAGTGGGAGGGGGGAAGGGGTGGGNTGGGAAGGGTGGGGATGGGATGGGATGGGATGGGGATGGGATAGGATGGGATGGGATGGCATGCGATGGGGATGGGATGGGATAGGATGGGGATGAGGAGAGAGATAGGAAATGGGGACAGTGATGGGATGGACATGGGGTTGGGGACAGGGATGGCAGTTGGGGTAAGGATGGGGACAGGACAGGGATAGGGATGGGAGCGTGGATGGTGACACAGGATGGGAGTGGAGATGCGGATGGGGATGGGTGCCCTCCCCACCACCACCTAAGGTCACCCTCCGGGTGCACCCACCACCAGTTTGCCCTCCCAGGTGGTGACGGACGCCCCCAGCCACTGGTGCGACTTGTAGGTGTGGAGCTCCAAGGTGCCCTGGGTCTCGGTCTCATCTCCTGGGGGAGCGCGAGAGGGGGACGGTGCTGGGCAGCAGCCACCCCGGCACCCGCCCAGCGCCCCCCGGCCCCCACTCACCCGCAGTGTCGATGGGGAGGGGGCGGCAGGGGGTGTCGTCCGGGGGCCACTCGCAGAGGAAGACGGCGCCAGGCTGAGTCACATGCGGCTGGGATGTGTTGGCGCGAGGAGCCCCCACGGCCACACCGGGCCTAGGGAGGTACGACGGGTGTCGGGGGTGGGGGGGTCTGGGTACCTCCCCAGCCCCTCCGGGACTCCCTACCTGCCGTCGATTTTGTAGAAATCCAGGGCGAAGCCGAAATAGCTGTCAGGGGGTCCCTCATACACAGTGGGGGGGTCCTGGAGGAGCCCTAGGGTGGGGGCTGAGCTGAGCCCCCCCAGCAGCAGCGCCCGGAGCAGGGTGGCAGCAGCTCCCGGCATCATTCCGAAATGCTGGTGGCAGCCCCGGCACAGCCGTCCTGGCATGTCCCCCACTTATCTCAGGGGATGCAGCTGGGGACAAGGGGGCACAGGAAGAACCAACCCCCCACGAGGGATCCTCCTGCTGCACAACCGCTCTCGGCAACAGGCATGCAGGGAGGCAGAGATGGAGGAGCCCAAGCCGGGGGGCTGGGGGTGGCAGTGACACCGGGGACACAGCCAGGGGTTTTGGGGAAAGGGGGAAGAGTTAGAGTGGCAAAACCACCTGCACTCCCACCCCACTTTCCAGTGGAGGTCGAAGCCAAACCCATCCCTCTGCCCATGACACAGGATGCTTATCTCGGGGTGCAGGCGGCTGTGGTCCAGCCAGCAGAAACACCGCAGGAAGGGAGATGGAGCGGGGTGCAGGGGAACCATCCATCTCCCCCGAGGTACCCTCTGCAGCAGGATAGAGTGGACAAAGGGTGGAGACACCTGGCACTTGGCACAGCCACCGAACCATCTCCCCTTCCCTCAGGCAGGGACACCCCAAAACCCTCCCTGGGGAGGGAGCGGGGCCCAGGCAGCCCAGCAGCTCTGGAGCTGCAGCGAGGGGAGCGGTGCCAGGGCAGGGGACGGGTGCCAGGGCACAGACAGCCCACGGCCAAGGAAACAAGGGAGCTCCTTGTCCTTAGTGGAGAAGAAAGCTCCCCAGAATGCCAAGTTGGGCCTTCGTGGCCGCTGGGACCCAGCCTGGCTGCGAGAGACACTTGGCCAAACCCGTGTCCCCTCCAGCTTAACCCACTTGCAAAGTTAATTTAAACTCACTCAATTAAGGCCACTCGTACTGTCGGGGGCTCCTTACCCACTCAGAGCTGGTGGCAGGGAGAGGCACTGGAGCATCTCGCTGCGTGTGGAAATGGGGTTTTCATCTTTGTAATCAATACAGAAACAGGATCGGTCCCAAGAACAAAGGCTGCGGGTGGGATGTGAGGTGGGGATGAAGGTGCTGGGTCCCCAGGGGGCTCCAAGTGGTCCCCAAGGGAGGACACAGGCCCCTGTGCCAGGGCTGCTCCTTGGAGCAGCTGGAAGGTGGCTGGAGCTTCTTGGCAGCTGAGGAGTTGCTGCAATCAGAAACCAGTGGGACTAGCTGAAAGCTGGGGCTGAGCCGAGGCTGTTGGGCTCTGGAGAGCGCAAAGGGCTGAGCCAAGCACGGCTCAGCTCCGTGTCCATGGCAGAGGAACAAGATCCGCATCGGGGGGCAGCTGCTATGCTGCTGGAGAGAGCAGAGCATCAAAACTCAGCCAAAATCCAGCCCAAGACAATCTAAGGCAGACAGATTTCTTTCCCGCAGCCAATTATTGCATTTCCTCTTCCTTGCAGCAGTTCCACAGCATCGTTCCCCACCAAAGAAGTCCAGGGCCACCCAAGGGGACAGCATCCTGTGTCCCACCCCTGGCTGCATGCAGGGCTTTGGATTTTCTCCCCGTTTAACCAAATCCACATCTTTAGTTGAGAAACCAGAGGTTGGAGCTCCTCACTCCAAGCACTCGGTGCCTCTGTCACTCCTTCAGGCTCGAGAAGGTGGCAGCGAGCGCTGGGGATGGAGACAGGCCCAGAGAGCAATCGCCCTCGGCATCAGAGATGACCACAGCAGCAGTAAAACTTTGAACAGCAGTTTTGGGCCCCTCAGCACAAGAAGGATGTTGAGGCTCTGGAGAGAGTCCAGAGAAGAGCAACGAAGCTGGTGAAGGGGCTGGAGAGCAAGAGGAGCATCTGAGAGATCTGGGGGTGTTTAGCCTGGAGGTGGCTGAGGGGAGACCTCATTGCTCTCTACAACTACCTGAGAGGAGGTTGTGGAGAGGAGGGAGCTGGGCTCTTCTCCCAAGGGACAGGACGAGAGGGAATGGCCTCAAGGGTGATGTCCAGCTCAGGCTGGACATCAGGAAAAACATTTTCATGAAAAGGGTCACTGGGCAGTGTCAGAGGCTGCCCAGGGAGGGGTTGATTCACCTTCCCTGGAGGGGTTTAAGGGACGGGTGGACAAGGTGCTGAGCGACATGGTTTAGTGTTTGATAGGAATGGTTGGACTCGATTCAGTGGGTCTCTTCCAACCTCGTTGTTCTATGATTCTATGAATGGCTCAAGGGAGCACACGGAGCAGAGAGTGGTGGGGACGCTCTGCAGGAGCACACACTGCTCATCAGCCACCGAGGGACTGACAGGCATCACCTCCCACCTGGTTTCACCTTTTGTAATGGTTTGGTCCTGTCAGGAGAGAGGGAATGGCTTTAAATTAGAAGGGGGAAGAGTTAGATTAGACATTAGGAAGGAATTCTTCACCATGAGGGTGGGGAGGCCCTAGCCCAGATAGGTGGTGGCTGCCCCATCCCTGGAGGGGTTCAAGGCCAGGCTGGATGGGGCTTGGAGCAACTGGATCCACTGCGAGGTGTCCCAGCCCATGGCAGGGGTGGAACTGGGTGGGCTTTGAGGCCCCTTCCAACCCAAACCCACTCGAGAGAGCTGGCAGCATCTACTCATTGTATTGAGGGCTCCCACCCAAACTAACATCATCTGTATCCAGCTCAGTGTCCCCCAAGCAAAGTATTCCAACAAAAAGTTATTTTACTCGAACTGAGCACCTAATGCTGTTATTTTAGGGAAAAGAGGGCCCTCAGCCACATCGCGATGGGATGCAGCAGCTCCACATCACCTCATACCACTACACGTCCTTCCACAAATCATTGGTTTATTAGAAAGGTTCTTTCCCCTCATTTTACAGCATATATATATATTTATATATATATCTTATGTGACAAAGTTAAATACAGTCTGTTTATGCTCGTTAAGTAATGACAGGTTATCTGTAGCATTATTCTGGAAGTCAACTCCCCCTGACTGCAGTGTGAAGGGTGCCAGAACATGCGTTACCGGATCTAGAAGCTAATGAAGCTCAGCACTGAGACATTAATACTGTGTTCCATTTGTTATTTACAGAGGAATTGAGTCCCTTTTTTGACCGTTGTGTTTCAGTCTGACCTGCTCAAACGCCAAGTTGCTTGTTAAGGAGTGAGGAAGCTCAAGTTTTTGATCCATTGAATCTCTGCCCCATAGGGTCTCAGGAGAGGATGGGAAAGGCTAAGCTGGCAGTCCAGGCTCCACATCCCCTCAGGGCCAATCCTGCCTGGTGCGGGAGGCAGCAGCGGGTCTGACAGCACCCCAGGGTGCTCCTCAACTGCTCTAAGCAGGGGACCTGAAGCTGGAACACCCAGGCCAGCGAGGCCAGCGGCGACTCATCCTGGAGCGAAGGGAAGAGTTCATGGATGGAGCAGCCTCCCCGGGTTAGTGTTATCTGAAACCAGCAGAAAGAGCAGACATCCTTCACGGAACAGGATGGGCAGAGGCTGCTCTCACAGAGCATCGCGGGCAGGCAGAGCCTCAAGGGATCAGTCCTGAGCCCCCTCTCCCTGACACACAATGGCAAACAGTGACCGCTGAAAGGCTCTTCCTTCACCAGGAGACTGTATGTACGGAGCTCACAGCCGGGTGGGCGCTTCCAAATCACTGCTTTGAACCCAGGGTGGGAAAAGAAAACAAAAAGGGGATGTTCTACTCTAGGAGGCATCCTGAATCCCTGCCTCCAGTGCCGATTCACAGAGGCAGCTCCTTCGCAAAGGTGAGAGCCAACAGCCACCCTGCGCTCCAGCGTGATGCCGTTCCGTCACCAGCAGAGCATCAGTGTCGCTGAGCCCCAGCCGCACATGGTTTTCTCTTCTGCAAAATGAAAATTCTTCTCTTTTTTTTTTTTTTACACTTTATAGTACAGAAAAACTTCAAAAATACATGAGCTTGATAAAATATACATGCCGAGTCATTTTGCATCTAGCTGGAACTATAAAGTTGAACCTTTACAAGTGTTTTGTCTCACCTACAGCAAACATATTTACACAGAAGCCACCAGGACGAGTACCACGGAGAGAACCGGCTGTAAAAAATATTATTGCGGTATACTACAAATGTAACCTTTGTATCTGAGCTACAAAAAGCAGCATCTTTGTTTACAGAGTTCAGTGCAATTCTTTACATTTAAAAAAAAAAAACAACCCCAAAACCTATAAATTAATAAGGAAACCATCAGTATTCACAGAGGAAAGAAGATGCTTTACATACCCAGATGCTCTCACTCCTCTGTATTGCTTCGATTCCTAAAGGGACTTTCCCTCTCTCGATCATCCGAATGCCTCTCTCCCAACGCCGCAGGAGATGGAAGTCAGAGTGATATTACTCCCCCTTTCCAGAAGAGCGGTCAAAGCCCAGATCAAAATCACTGACCCCAAACCAAGAACCTCTCCCCACTCCAGGACACCTGGAAGGTGCAGGAGAACGCTAACGCAGGATGAAGGGTTGGAGCTCTGGGACACACACGGCTTCTTGGTAAGATCTTCCACCCTTGCTGCTCACAGCACGAAAAGCGTGCAGCAACAGGGAGCCAAAGATCTCCTGTAACGCCTGAAAACTGGTACTGGCCCTCTCATCCTTCTCCTGCCGGGATCCACAGCTGCCAGTTACTGAATGTTTCATCGCCGATTACAAGCTGGATTCAATCATGCTGACTATTTTAATTAGATGACCCCATTAAATGGAATTTTAGCAACCTATTAGTGTGTATGAGATTTCATTTATCATATACAAGGCGACAGAAGGAAGATGATCCAAGCGTAAGAACCCATGGAAAAGCAGCTTCTCCAAGTGTCTCACTGCTCTAGACGTGAAATGGTTCTGGAAGGACAGAGCGCTGCCATGGGCATGGAGGAGCCAGGATGCGGGAGTGTCTGAAGCGGATATACACGACGCTTAGAAATCGACCCAGCCCTCCAGCCTTCAGCTTTTCTGGCTGCTGAAGAGTGAAAGGAAATTCCCAAGCCTCACCTCCCTGCTGGATCGAATTCAATCCCTTCCCAAAATGCAAAATATCCTCTTCCCTCCAAAGGTTTCTTTATTGTGTCCTTCATGTGCCGTGACTGGGCGGATGCTGCAAGTCCTGTCCTGAGAAAATGGGGTGCAGCAAAGGGTGAAGATGCAAGGCCGTGGCGGCTGCAGCGGCAGCAGGGCGAGGGGCGAGGAGGGTGGGATAAAGAGCATGAGGAACCGGGTGGAAAGTGAAGGGGCCCGGATGGATTGCAGATGCCGGAATGATGTGGATGGGGTGGCTGGCTAGGAAGGTGGCAGGGTGCCCTGGAATAATCGAGTGGGTCAAGTGGGATAAGGAGATGGGCGTCAAGTGGGGCTGGGGTATGTGATGAACCTGAGCGAGGGGCTGGGGGTGTGGGTGAGGGTGGATGCCGATAGCCGCGGCAGCGGCGGCAGCGTGGTGCTGCAGGATGGCGTGCTGCACCGTGGTGATGGAGGTGGCAGAGGCCGCTGCCGGCTGCTGAATGTGGATGGGCTGCAGGGCAGGCGCTGCTGGCGCCAGGGCCGCCGAGGTGGGAAACGCCTTGACTTGCTTTGCCAGAAGCTGCTGCTGGATGTGCTGCTGAGCAGCCTGCTGCAGCTTGCTGTACTTCTCCATCTCTTCGGGTGTAAAAGTGATCGGCTGGCTCTCCAGCGGCGCTAGAGAGGAGTCTTCTCCCTCCCGATCCCCTTCGATGCTCGGCTCCCCGCTCTGAGGCACGTAGCCAGGAAAGTGCTCGACCTCTGGAACTAAGGGCATCATACTAGTTTCTACTGGGACCGGTTGGTTGCCCCCATCCATAGGTTCTAGCCCATCACCATCGCTTGTATCAGAGAGGAAGTTGTGTGGCATGACCAGATCTCCAGAACTGAAGCACTCAGGGAGTGCTGGTGCTTCAAGGGGAATGGATGGCATTTCGACAGGAGGCTCATCGCGTTTCTGCTCATCCAGAGGTTTGTCCTGCATCGCCATCACCACGTCTTCCAGGAGAGACTGGTCAGCCAACTGGGCCTCCTCAAGGCCTTGGGAAGCATCCTCAGAATCCGACAGCTCTTGCTCCTCACCCCTCTCCAAGCCAGACTCTTCATACCTTTTGGCATTTGGTTTTCGAACAGTTGGCAATTTCCCAATTAAGGGGAGAACTGGTTTGTTGCCTAAGGAAGGGGGAAGTTTGGGGCCAAAGTAGCCCTGGGGAGGATCTTTGAGCTTTATGCCCACCTTGTTTGCCCCTGCCAGCATCTCATCAGTGACACAGGGCTTTTTCTCAACCTTCCTGGATTGAACCTTTTCCAGGAGAAGCTTTGCGGTGACGGAGTTTCTCTCCTCTGGGCTGCAGTCGCCTTCCGAGGCTCTCCCCGTGCCAGAGCTGCTGCTGTTTTGGGAGAGCGAGCCAGATCCTTTCAGATCCTCTCCTTTGCTGTCCTCTTTCTTCAGAGACGACCCTTCACCTCGTCCCGTCCGGAAATAGTGAGGAGATTGCGATCGATAGATTTTGGACCTGATGAAATCTCTTCTCCCAGACCTCCTCTCTTCGGGGCTCTCATGGCCTCGAGAGCCTTTTCGTGAGAGAGATCTCTGCGAGTGGCTCCTCGTACTGCGGCTGCGATCCCTGCTGTAGCTGCGGCTCCGTTTCCAGCTGTGACCTGTTACACTTCGGCTTCTCCTCTTGCTTCGACTGCGGCTGCAGCTGCTGCTTCGAGTTCTGCCCCGGCTCCTTGATCTTGACCTACCTCGAGGGTGCGTTCGGCTCCTGCTCCGACTCCTCGACCTGCTCCGACTCGAGCTGTAGTCGTCTTCTGAAGAGGAGTACTTGCGCCGCTTTGATCTGCGATTGGAGCTGTTGTAGTCGGAATCATCCTCTGAGTCTTGGGATCGCTTTGAATGGCACCTAGATCGGTCACTGTAATCGCTGTAGCTGTCATCCGAGTAACTTCTCCGGCGGCTGTACCGGCTGTGCTCCGAAGAGGCATCAGAGCTCGTCGAATAGGACCTGTGAGAGGAGTGTGTCCGCCCCGACCTGGAGCGGCTCCTGGAGTGGTCACTGCTGGAGTCATAGTCATCGCTGTACTGCGACGGGGATTTCTGCTGGCAGTGCTTCCTGTGAGAGCCCTCGTCGCTGTCGTAGTCCCCACTGCTCTGCCGGCTCCTGCTGCCAGGCTTGCCCAGGGAGGCAGTCAAACACTGTCTCCTCGAGGCAGGGCCCTGCTGCACGTCAGCCTTGTGCCTTTTGCTACCGTGCTCTTGGCAGGAGTTGCTGCCATCCTCTTTTTTACTGCTGCTTCCATCTTCAGCAGACAGAGACTTCCTCTGGGACTCCTGGGAGAACCGCTTCTTCTTCTGGAAGTGGCTACAATCTTCAGACAGCTCAGGTTTTAGCACTCGTTCCGATTCATTCAAAAGACAGGATTTGGCTTTTTTGTGTCTGTGTCTTTTCCGTTTCTTGGGTTTCTCTTCCCCCAGGTCAGTTTTCCTGCCCTTCTCCTCAGCTTCCTCCTTGTGTTTCCGTTTGCGTTTGCTGGACTTTTTGTGCTTCTTTTTCTTTTTGTGTTTATGGGATCTGCCAGATTTACTCTTGCTGGTTGTGCTTTTACCGCTGTCCTCTCCCTCACCCTTACCAAGGCTTGTCAAACCGGACTCCTGCTTGCTCTGGGAGCCACAGCTGGACAGAGATTTGCTTTCTGTTTTCAGTGCAGAACTGTTGGCGACGCTTTCTGCCTCCTTGGCTTTGCTCACCTCGCCGGAGTCTGTGCCCTGAACGTTTTCCTTATAAAGACTCCCTGGATCCTTCGATTTCTCTGCCCCTTTACCTTTAGCATCCTTGTTGCGAGAGAGCTTGAAATCAAAATACAAGGGGTTACAGCTGTACGAAACGGATGGTTCTGCTTTGGTAAATATGAGGAGCTCTGAAGGCCACTGGAGAGTCGTGCTCTCGTCTTTACTCAGAACAGGAAAAAAGGGTCCTGTCAGATGCTTTGGTCCTTCAGCAACATCTTTACAGCTTGAGGCAGGCTGAGCGACTTCTTTAGGAGGGTCTGGCTCTGGGGGGCTGCTCTCTGTAAGGTGCTTGCTCTCCTGTACAGTCATATTTTCTGGGCCTTCTTTTAACTCTGTTTTGCTCTGCTGAGCTGCAGTTTCAGTGATGCTCTGCTCCTTCTGCTGCCCTGCGCTCTCAGCAGCCTTCTCCGTGTGCTTGCCAGGTTTGGGTTTTGGAGAAGTGCCCTTTTTAACTTCATGCGTGGTTTTTCTGTTCACATTTTCAGCTTCCATTTGCTCTGTAGATTTCATGAAAAGCAGGAACTGAAAATTAGGCTTCACTTTACAATGGGCTGGGGGAATATAGTGATAGTACTCTGGTTCAACTGCCATCGCTCCGTCTTCTCGCCTCATCTTCTTTAGTTTAGATAATGTTGTGGCTAGAGACCCGCTGTCTTTGTCATGTTGGTCATCCTCCTCCGCCTTGCTATCAGAATTACCTGTGCTTTCGCCCTCGCCAGATTTCTGCAGGCTCCCTGCATCTGAGGAGCCTTTCTCATCAGCTTTTGCTCCATCTGTGGAACTCGATTCTTCTACATGGTCCTTGAAAACAGAAGCTATGGTCTCAAGCTTCACCGGAGTCTTCTTGGCAAATGAGAAGGATACACCGATCTTCTGCAGTGGAGTTCCCAAAGCGCTCTTGATGCCAAAGCCAATTGCCTGCGTGCTCTGAGTGTGCATTTGGCCTGGCGTAACGGCACTGCTAGCTTGCCCGATGTTTAAAAACCCTCTGTCCATCTCTGGAGCTTGGCCAGAAGCTGTCTGGATGAAAGAGCTGCTGTTGGCCGTAGAATCGTCATCATCTCCACCTTCCTCATCCACAGCCACCGTGGTGGTTCTGAACATGGGCCCGCTTCCAGGAGCGCTGTGTGAGCAAGGTAAAACAAAAACCAGCTGACTGCCATGTATTTCCTCCTGCAGATGGTTTTATGCCTTTCCTAAACCAATCTTGTACACATTTCAAGCACTCTCGCATCCAGAAAATTGCATTAAAACAGCATTATGCAGCCGTTTCAGATTTTAATAACATTAAATAATGGGAGAAAAACTGTATTGCTGGATAAAGCAGCCTGGGAAAGCTCTGGATTACATCTTTAGTGAATTTACTCCTACAAGAGCCACAGCATGAGGCCAAACTTAAGCTTTGCCCTCAAACCCTGTGCAGGATTACAGGAGTGCAAAGGGCTGAAGCGCCAGGCAGGACTCTCACTTGAATGCTCCACACGTGCTTGGGGATCACCTGTACTCACCATTCCGGCTGCCTCCTCTGTTCAGCCAGCTCGTGTAGACGCCGGAGGGCTCTCTCCTGCTTCCTTTCATCTTTACGGGATCTCGAAGAGACATTGCGAGCAAATTCTCTTTGCTTGAGATCTTTCAACCTCTGAAGCAAAAGAAAGCAGGAAGGGATTAGGGTTTGCGGCTAAGAATCCAAAAGCGTCACTCACTGCAGCCCTGGAAAGCGAGCTGGAAGGCCTCTCCCAGTGTTTGCTGAGCTAGGATGGAGGAACAGCATCGTAGCTCAACAAACCAAACGGGGCACATCTGAGTTAGCAAACAGGACGACGGCAAAGACAACTGTTCATCACTTTTGGCTGCGACTTCAAGCCTGTGTCTACATTTCCAATCAACACGACTGGTTTTCTTTAGCACACACAATAAAGCTGATTTCAAAGCAACAAGCAAATTCTGGAAGGAAAAGGAAAATGAAGAAAAGACGGTTTACTCTGCTGCTGTTGCAGGGTGCAAATGTTCTCAACAGTGCACAACAAGAGTCTTAATAGCATGGGCTAAAGAACGGAGAGGGATCGACTGGTGCAGTCACCCAGGAATCGTATCTTACGAAAGCAATGTACAAATTACATTGGAGGAGGTGATAAAAACCCCATGCAAATGGTTCTGATAAGCACATAAATAGTACAACATACACCACAAACAGCTCCTTGCGTTCCTGACAGTAGCTCTGAGGCGGCCTCTCAGGTAACAAAATGTTCTGAAAGGTACTAGGGTCTTTTGGGGGTTTCAACACTTTAGGGGGGGCAGAGACACTAAGTTCCGCCAAAGTCTTATCTTGTGAGAAAGCAAACCCAAGCGTGAGGGATTTCAAACATCGTGATGTCACAGAGGAAATCCAGGTTGCCAGTTCTAACAGAATTGGAACGGCTGAGACTTGAGGAAATTTTTGGCAGCCCTTGTCCCCAAGTGCTAGGAAAAGGGGCTGCAGTGAATATCCAGAGGGCATTATTTGAGAGTGCTGTGTAGAGGTTTAAAGACAGACCAATGCCATCCGGATGGAGTAATTTTGCTTTCTCAGTGCACAATGGGTATGATACTTTCTCCAGTTGGGGACCCTTGAAGGGGTTTTGAAAGGGAGCCCCAACTACAGAAAGTGTGGTACCCAGAGTTGAAAAGCGTGTTTTTCAGGCATTTCACAAAAGCTAAAGGACTAATGGTACTCAAAGCAGTGGTCCTTTAGAAAAACCCTCATTTGAGACGTACAAACCATCAGTGAATTCCAAATATCCCTTCTGGCTGGTTAGCTGCCTCTTTACTGGAGCAGCATCAGACCAGGACACACACAAACGGTGGATTCCAGAGTCAACCTCAAGTCAATCAGAGGAATTAGGTTGGCCCAATGTAAAGAGAACATTGCTTTGTGAAGAAAGGGAAGACTGGACAAGGCAGAGGATTCTCTTACCTAATTTTATTTACTAAATGTGGCTGAGCGTTACCAAAACCGGAGGGGAGGACACACAAAGAATACAGCTACAGACACTGGTAGAAAGAAACTCACTCTTGTGATCTGGCCTCCAAAATTAGAAGGGTTTGCTTTCAACACATCAGCTGAAACCGTCACGGGACAAAGAAAAAAGAAAGTAAAAATATAACGAGAGTGGAAGAGAGGAAAAGAAATAAAAAGCAAGCACTATTACGCAGGCTCTGGGTGTTTGTGAGCTACTCTACAGAGAAGGAGCTGAGCCAGGAAGGCTACGGGACCAAGCCTGGGGAGCTGGGAGCAGGAGCGGGGAACGCACAGACACAGACACGCACAGACACGGCAATGATCCCACCTGGAACAACAGAGCTACTTTCACCAGGACAAGTAAAGGGCTCAAAGGTTTTGTGGTGTATGTGAAATGTTGAATTATAGAATGCTTTTGGTTGGAAAAACCAAAAGATCTTTAAGATCGAGTCCAACTGTCAATCCAGCCCTGCTAGGCCCACCACCAGACTATGTCCACAGGTACATCTACTTGTCTTTTAAACCTCTCCAGGGATGGGGACTCACACCATGTCCCTGGACAGCCTCTGTCAGTGCCCAAGAACCCTTTTAGTGAAGAAATTCCTCCCAATATCCAACCTACATCTCTGATGACACATCTTGAGGCCATTTCATCTTGTCCTGTCACTGGCTACCAAGGAGAAGAGACCAAACCCCAGCTCACTACAACCTCCTTTCTAGAGCAATAATGCCTCCCCTTAGTCTCCTTTTCTCCAAACTACACAACCCCAGCTCTCTCAGCCGCTCCTCATAAAGTTTGTGCTCCAAACCCTTCCCCAGCTCCGTTCCCTTCTCTGGACACGCTCCAGCTCCTCAATGTCCTTCTTGCAGTGAGGGGCCATAACTGAACCCAGGATTCAAGGTGTGGCCTCACCAGCACCAAGCACACAGGGATGATCCTTTCCCCGACTCCTGCTGCCCACCCCACTCCTGACGCAGGCCAGGACACTGTTGGACCTCTTGGCCACCTGAGCAATAGTAAACTTTTTCCAAGAGGGAAGGGAAAAAAACAGGGCTAAGCAATATTATCTGTCCCTGCACGGTCATGTAAAAGCACATCTAAAATGCTCCAGGAATTTAAAGTCACCACCAGCTGGCAAAAGTGTTCAGCTGGCATTCAATGTCAAATCTCTAGGTCACTCATCCCTTTGGAAAAACACATGACCCAGCTATTTCCAACAGGACTGACCTGTGACCTTTTGTTTTAAGGAGGAGGCTGCATGCAGAAACCCACCTCCTCCTGAGATGGCCCTGAAACTGCTCCCCATGGCGTGTGAGGACTCTGCAGCTGCCCCCAGCGCAATCCTCCCTTTGTTACAGTGGACAACTTAAATGAAAACAGAATTAAACGTCCATTTCCTTCAATGCTGACCTTTGTGCATTTCTGTTCCCCAAAGCCTCCTGCCCTCCTACTGTGCAACTGTTGTAAAAGAGAAGCAAGTGAACTATCCTGATCCAGCAACTCTGGGGCAGGCAACATCCAGCTACAGAGGTGTCTGATGAACCAGGAACTGTGGTTTCACCACTCCAGAGAATTTATTACTCTCCAAATTGTGGAAAATTTGGTCTGACTTTACAAAGGACTAAGATATCTCAAGACCGACTTTCCTTTCATAGGATAGGGGCCAGAAGGACGAAGGGTCTGGCTGGGTAAGTTGAGGATAGAACAGCTCCACAACTGCACCACGCCACCTCCTTGGGAATATAAAATAAGGAACATAAGAGATTAGCACCTTCGACTGACCTCAAACAGTGCCTCTATCATCAGAAATGATTTCTCAGGTTGCAAGGAGCTAAGTTACAAGAAACCTGGCTGGACAGCATCCCCTTACATAAATACAAACAGGGGTAAGGGAAGGAGTGACAACAGGAGACCAGACTGCTCATCCGTAAAAACCTATTGCTGCAGGACAGAGGCAGGGGATACTCAGGGAGCTGGTGAGCACTGAGATTCGAAATGGCAAGAATTTTTTTAAATGACAGAATCACAGAATGGTTTGGGTTGGAACGAACCTCAAAGCCCATCCAGTTCCATTCCTCTCATGCCACTGGATCCAGTTGCTCCAAGCCCCATCCAGTCTGGCCTTGAACCCCTCCAGGGATGGGGCAGCCACCACTGCTCTGGGCAACCTGGGCCAGGGCCTCCCCACCCTCACAGCAAAACATTTCTTCCCAAGGTCTCATCTCAATCTCTCCTCTTCCAGCTAAAAAACTCTTGCCCCTTGTCCCATCCCTGCTTTCCCTGATAAGAGCCCCTCCCCAGCTTTCTTGGAGCCCCTTTCAATACTGGAAGCTGCTTAAGGTCTCTCCAGTGTCTTCTCTTCTCCAAGCTGAACAACCCCAATTCTCTCAGCCTGTCCTGATATGGGAGGTTCTCCAGCCCTCAGATCATCCCTGTGGTCTCCTCTGGACTCACTCCAACAAATCCATGTCCTTCCTGTGCCGAATACCCTATCAGAGCAGTACTTACTTCGTTAGTTGTTCCAAGAGTGCGAGCAATCCCAGTAACTGAGCCACACAAAGAACAGCGGAGAATCAGGAGCTACACATGCCCATCCCAAACCCTAAATGTGGTGAAGCAATTAAAAGCCTGAAGCACAACTCCGCAGTCTAAAAGGAGTTCATGGAAGCAATGAGATGCTTTGCAGCACTCTCGAGGTCTTAGCCTTCCCAGAAAGCCATTAGAACTAAATCGATACTTAAGCTAGGCTTATACTACAGAAATTTCCATCTAATCTTTCAGCAAACATTCATTATTCTAATGCCTCAAAAGCCCTAAATTACTTTTTGGACTGCACCATGTGTGTGGGTGTTCCAAGGCTGCAAGGCCACGGGAGGCAAGCTGCAAGGCTGCTCCTCCTCACAGCTCAAAGAACACCAAACAAGAATTCCACATCGCCACTCCATCGTCCTCAGGGAGCTTTGCCCCATCAAGTAAGGAAAGGAGCCCTGGGAACCCATCTTCCTGGGCTGAAATCAGTCTTCTGAAGCCTCCTCACAGTGCTCAGCATGACTATAATTGGCTCGGGGACACCAACCTGGATGAAATCAACCAAAGCTCCATGCTGCTACAGGATTTAAAAATTAGGAAGCATTTTATCTTCCTAGGCAATGCGTTTGCTGAGGGAACAGAACGCTTTTCTAGGAAGCAACACATTTACAAACTAGAGGATGAAGCCAAGAAATGTTATTCTCCTGATTTATGTCTTCAGCTGTAAGGAGGGTCTTGTTGAGAAGCCCAGTGACCAACAGACAGGGACACAAATCACAGGCACGCAAGTGAAGTCTGCCTGAATTTCTGCACGCTAGAAGCGGTTCTTCCCTACCTCAATCCTTCCATCAGCTTGATACTGTGATTTACTAATAGCTGCCACCCACCTCAGCTTTGCAAAGAGTAGTATTTTATTTCTAAGAACTATATTTCACTGGAAGTGCAAATTGAGCTCTTAAAGAACACGCTTTCTATGAAATCTGCAGCTATGTCAGGACTCCAGCACAAAGAGCTACAGCAATGGATTATCTCCTGATCACTGCAGAGCTCAGGAGGGGCCAAATTGGCACGCAGTACCCCTACCTTACCACTCTCTGCAAATCGGCTTAAAGAAGCTGCACTCCTGTGTTATTTAAAAGCTATAAAGTCCATCACAGAGACGTGACAGTGGTTAAATAAAACAGGGATGATTAGGATTCAGAAACTGCCATAACAGGAAAAAAAATCAGCACACTGTGGCAATCACGTGTGAGATGTAGCTAGTGAGTCGGTACGGAGGGAAGACCTCCCCAGTACCGAAGTGGAGGGCATCGCTTCTCAGGTTCACAGCTGGGGGTGAATGGATTTTCTCAACTTAAGTGGACAAAGCCATGCAATTTTGCAGATGGGGGCCCATTCTATGCCTGAAACTGCACAGCAGAAGAAGATCACGTTATTCCCACAACAAAAAAGGCACTTCGCTACCTGGCTTTATTAGGTCTGAGGCTGTGAGACTTCCACAACAAGCCTTAGAGCCAGGAGAGAGGGATGGGCTGGATCCACATCCAGGGAGAATTCTGCACTGGCAGGAAGCAGCTCAAGTGACAGCACAATCCCACTGGAGCTACTCCTCCCCTGCCATTGTTCTCAAATCTCTCTGCCAATCCCTATCAAATAAAATAATAATGTACTTTTCATTACATGCCAGCAGATTTCTGCCTTTTTGAACTTTCGATGTTTGCTTGGCTCTCTGACACAAAAGATTCTGGGAGCGAACTACACCATTAGCTAAATATGCACTCAAAGGATGGCAACCTTTGTCATTTGATAGAATGGAGAACACACGCCCTGCTTATTTCTGGGAATCAACATTCTTTGCACGCTCATAAATGAAGGGAAAAGAGCAGAGGGGAAACAGCACAAATTGCAGTTTTATTTCACCTTAATTTCTCTCTGACTCCTCATTCTCAGTGTAGGAAAATAAATCACGTGTTAATGCACCACAGCTAACCCAGTGCCACAGGACTGCCAGCCCCTGGGGCAGCTCGCGCTGCTCCTCATCACACTCCCCTTGCACCCTGAGCTTATTTATTGAACACTGTCCATGTACAAGTGCTCTTCCCCAAACACGTTTGCCTTCCAGAAACAAGCAGCTGAATTGGGTTAAGAAAAATACCATGTTTTTTGAGGGTAAAACACTTCCAAAGTGCAAAAGCCCCCAGGTAATACTGAGCATTCTCCCTTTGCCTTCTGCACCCAAGCTCTGTTCTATGATACAAGTTTTGGGAAAGCACAAGCCCAAATGGCTCCACACTGGAGAGTTCAGGGTTGGGAGCTGCAGCACTCATTAACCCCAGCAGCGACTATGTGGGTAATGTTGTTGTGCTTTAACAGATCCCTCCCCTCAGCATTAAAAGCACAGAGCCAGGTCAGTTGGGTGTGACGAGAAGTGCTGATCTAGAGTTTCAGATCTTAGCTCCATCCTCTTCCCCAAAGAGCTTCTCTGGAAATCTATTCCCTTTGTCCTTTAAGAGAATCGATCCAGAATTAATTATCTACATCTCCAAAACACCACACATTTAGCAAAAAACCAAAAGGTTTCTTACATAAAGAACTGGTTTGGTACAGCTTGGTATTCCCACAGTTCACCTGGCAAAAGTGCACCCAGGAACAGGTTTGGATCCACATGGGATTCAGAAGCTGAATGTTTTTATTCTTTGGTCAGTGACTCATAGAAGAGCTCAGCCCCTTAGGGCACCCTGGCAGGGAAAGTGGTCTTGGATGAAGTAGAAAAAACATCAAAAGCTGACAGATACTACAATTTCAGCTGTAACTGGAATTTCTGCAACCTGCTCTAAGTGATGGGAATACGGATTAGGTTTGTTTGATTATGAAAACTCAAACCAGGTACAACTCCAGATAAGGTGATGCACATTCACCTTCATGCAAATCTAACAGGAAGAAGTCTACCTTGACATCAAATCTCAAAACCAAACTCAGGGTCCCCTTGGATTTAATGTCCTAGGATACATTCCCACTAAGTCCCAAATATCCTACGACTGTGGACATGAAGTATCTGGACATCACACATCCGCTGTCTGCAGGAAAGCAGTGGAGAACTACATGGGGTCCATCTTCACCACTCAAGTCCCTTGCAAGCTGCAGGAGGTCGCTTTCCAGCATTTACCTTCTTTTGCATTTGCCTGTTAATTATTTATTTCATTATGACTCTGTTGACAGTCAGGACTTGCAAAAGAGGTGGGAGCCCTTCACAAGCTACTAGCCCTTAGAGTTGCCAAGTTCGAGATCTTACAGCTACAAAACCCCATGAAAAATATCAGGAGCTTTCCAGGGTACACAGAGTTTGGACATCTGCGGATACAGTCTTTCTCAGCTACACACTGAAGAATCTGTAAGGGAACCGGGTTTATTCTTCCTCTTGTAGTGCCATCTGTGTGAACTCAAGTTGCTGTTAGTCCCCCGGCTTCCCCTGAGAGAGACTGAACGGGTCACAGCTCTCTAACACATCTGTACTTCTCGTTTCAAGTATTAACCTAATCAAAACGGTCTAGAGATCAACACTGCACACTTCCAACAAGGCATTTAAAATGCAATGGCTCAAATAGGACAGCAGTTTGTGATAATAAATCATAGAAAAATGGAATGGGTTGGGTTGGAAGGGATCTCAAGGCCCATGCAGTTCCAACGCCCCTGCCATGGGCAGGGACACCTCCCACTGGATCCAGTTGCTCCAAGCACCATCCAACCTGGCCTTGAACCCCTCCAGGGATGGGGCAGCCACCACTGCTCTGGGCAACCTGGGCCAGGGCCTCCCCACCCTCACAGCAAAACATTTCTCCCTAAGATCTCATCTCAATCTCTCCTCTTCCAGCTGAAAACCATTCCCCCTCATCCTACCCCTGCACTCCCTGACAAAGAGCCGAGCCCCTCCCCAGCTTTCCCGGAGCCCCCTTCCATACTGGAAGCTGCCCTAAGGTCTCTCCAGAGCCTACTCATCTCTAGGCTCAACAACCCCAACTCTCTCAACCTGTCTTCTATACAGGAGGTGCTCCAGCCCTCAGATCATCTCCGTGGCCTCCTCTGGACTCACTCCAAGAGATCCACATCCTTCCTGTGCTGGGGACTCCAGAACTGAATGCAGGACTCTAGGTGAGTTCTCAATTGAAATGGATAGAAAATACTAGAAATGCTGCCTGTTGGATAGAAACTTGGTGCCGAGTCACCTCAGATGCACCCAAATGCTGTATGAAACCAGTACAGTCAGGAAGTAACAATAAAACCTCCCCTTTAATTGTTTGGTGTTAAGTTGGTGGGTCTAAAATGTATCCGGTAGGGATCAATACACTTACCTATCGTCCCTGTTTCGCAATAATCCTGAGTTCCTTCCTGGAATACAAGACAGTGTCTTTGTAACTCGGGAGCAGAAAGGGATCTGTGGGTGGAACATCTATTTACAGGGACAGCCTAATGCTCGCTGAGCCGCAGAAGGAATAAGCAAACACTTCAATGTCGTGGGGATATGTAACTAAAAATACTTAAAAAGCAAAACCGATCCCTGGAAATCTGTTCAGCAAGCTACGAAATGGGCAAAACCAAAGCACTGTTGCTTTGAGAATTACCATCGAGAAGACAAAATGTTGTAGATTATATACACCAAACCAGTTCGCTCTAATTATCCAGGATACCTTAATGACACATCTTCCCGAAGAAGCCCACTGATTAGCTTATTTTTAAGGAAACCTTCTGTTTTCCTCAAAACAATCTGCGTCAGCCCTCATGCAGCCTTGCCTTCTTGCCCAAAGAGGGAAAACTTAAAGCATCAACATGCACCTTACTACGAAAAGCATGGCTTTCTTTCAAACTACCCTCTAATCTAGAAGAGGCTGTTTAAAATGAGCCTGTCCTGAGAGGTAACAAGCAGCACAAGCGAGATAGTGTTCCTTATGCAAATCTCTCTTCTTTATTTCTGGGCAGTTTCATGTTCCCACACTGAACGCTGACCCAACAGGGTGACACACATTGCAGCATGACGCAAAGCTGGACAAGCAATTTTTTTCCCTAAGCAAAGCATGATTGCTTCTTTGTTTAAATCCCCTCGTAACCAGAAATTAATGCTGGGTGATGGAGCTGGAGTCTGAACGCTCATTTTCTCCGGAGCCTGTCTGGAGTTGCTGCAATATATGCAAATGATCCAAGAACAGCAGTTCCTTTGAAAACCAGCAGCAGCACCCAAGCAAGTCCCAAATCCTGCCTACTGATGAGGAGATCACGCCACCCTGTGTCCCCAAAACATCTGTCACTCTTTCTGCACCCCTACTCACAACTCCTTTTATACCAGGGAGGGGTGGTCGCTTTCCACAGCTTTTCTCCTTCCACAGCATCTCTAGATACTAGAAAATCTCTTGGCCTTGCCCACCTCATGCCAACCCCCAGCAATCACCCAAGGGTTTTGGACAGAAGCTGACGTAACTGTACAGCGTCACCACACCGTAAAAACATGACACAAACAGGCCCTTCCACCTCCTGAACAGATACACGTAACTGCCCTCAGGTTTCACCCAAGCTGATAGAAAACTGGCTGAAGCGCATTGCTATCAGATATCCCAACTGTGCCACCAGCTCACTCAAAGCAGCCAGGTTTCCCAATACAAAGAATGAATTTCTGCTCTTAATTCCATCAAACCACAACTCATCACGGTATACAAACAGCAACTACCCTACGTGAGATTTCCTGCTGACTCCCCTAGTGAGTTTCCTTTGAGCTGCCATACCCCATTCTTTCACACAATCCAATGCCATATCCTTGGTTTTAAGCTGTTGCTTCACTGCTGTTTTGCAAGATTACAGACATCACAGAATGATTTAGGCTGGAGGTCATCCAATCCAACCCCCACTGCCACAAGCAGGGTCATCTTCAACCACATCAGTTTGCTCAGAGCCCTGTCCAACCTGGCCTGGAATGTTCCCAGGGATGGGGCAACCACCGCCTCTCGGGGCAGCCTGTGCCAGATCTCAGACTCCACAGCACATCCTCCAGAATTTATCAGCGCTTTAATGATGTACTGTTAGAATTTATGACTAGAAATATAAAAAATCCTCCTCTGAGCAATTCCATCACTAGATAAGCAGAGCACTGCTATCTGCCGTACATTTAGATCTCACGTTGCAGCTTCAAACAGATCAGGCTAACATGAGTTTCATAGATAATACTATGTACTGTGCAGCAGGAGGGATCTTGTAGATACTACAGCACATCCCTACCTTGGGACCAAAGCCGTTCCACACAGATCCCAAATCCTCCTTCTTTGAAGATTACAGAATTTGGAAAGCGCTCCTTTATTATGATTCCTTTGCCACAACCCTTTATTTCCTGGTCCATCTTCAGCAACTTGACAGAACACAGACTAAAGCATTAAAATGCACACACGTGGCACATCACCAGCCTGCAAAGCTGCACTGCATTAAAAGCTGATGCAGAGCAGGAGCCATCCGCATCCATCTGTACTCCTCCCAGTTTAGCAACTGCCCATTCCTGCCCATGGGTCATACCAAACTGGGCTCCTTGATGCCAACAGCCAGCTGGGGGTTTTGTTTGTTGTTTTCGGTTTTTTTTTTAATGCATGGAGGGAATAAGAACCTTAACCCGTGACATAAAACACTATTCCTGGCTCTAGAAGGAAAACAGAGACACTGGGGAAATCCGAAGTATTAACCACAAACGAGACCACTGCAATGAACTTAAAACCTGTGCTATCAACAGCGGTTACCTGCTTGTGAGCATGATCGTAGGAGTTGATGTGGTTGTCAAACTCTTGATGCTTCTGGTACTGCTTGTCACAGAGTTCACAGTAGAAGTTGGCTCGGAGGTCTTCCAAAGCCTTGGCAATCGCCTTCTCCTTATCGACATAATCCTGCAAAACCCACAAAGAAAAGCTTCTGTTAAACTTTGTCAGACAAATTGGAAGATGATCAGTTGGTCCTTCAACAAGGAAAACCAGTTCTTAAGAAAGCCTGAGCATACAGTAACAATTACAATCATTAAGATGACCAGTCTTTGCAAACTGAAAGCTGTGAAAGGTAACTTTACAACACTGACAACCCAGCCTTGACTCAGTTCCCTAACAAAGAAGAAAACTGTGTCATCAGCATTGGAATTGGTAAAAGGAGGATGATTAAAAATGGGCACAGGCAGCTGAATTTCATAGAACAGGGGAGGGAGATCACCTGGGGAGCTGCAGGCAGTATTGTCATATTATATATTTCAACACTCGTGTAGTGGCAAAACAAAGGCGAGGTGTCTAAACTGGCAACACTTTCATCCTCCTCTCTGCTGCCGTACAGAAAAGCAGCAGCTTTTGGTTTGGCAGAGCCACACAGCTCAGGGACACCGTGGGAATCCCAGTCCCCAGGCGGCTGCGGGGGCTGCAGCCCCAGTGCCTGGATGCAAACCTGTGCATCTGCGCAAGCCCTGGCCCCCGGCACAACCGCAGCTGACACAGACCTGGGGGCTCAGTTACGCACCCGATGCTGAGACAAAACAACCCCAGGGCTCCACAACCTCCTCCTCCAGCAAGGTCGGTTCAGTTGCAATTAATAAAACATTGGAACCCTTTACAGGAAAGCCACTTCAACAAGGTGGAAGTGCTTACGATGATGCACGCTGTAAAAAAAGTCATGAATGCTGCATCCCAAAGCATACGGCACTGCCATCAGCATGGCCCATATTTACCATGTGCATTTCAACTGGAATAAAAAGAAATTAAATGAGAAAAAATAGCCTAACATTAGAGAAAAAGCACTTGTAGAGTTTCTGTTTTCATTACAAACTTCTTATGGGAAATCTTTTATTAGCAAGAGGAGTCACCAAATGTTTATAAAAGTTAAACTATGAAAGCTTTTTTCTTTTCCCTTTTCATATAAGATTTTGTTCAAGGGAAACAGTTTCTGCCTCCCAGTACGGTTTACTGCCAAGTTACCACATCAAAATTACATGAAAATAATATTACTGAACATGTTTTCTATAATGCAAAATCCATGGAAAATAATTGCAACAGCAGTAGGAGGAAGCTGAAAATTTCCAAAGCTAAAACTACGGGGTTTTTTCCAATTCAAAGTACTGTTCACCTTCTAAATGAAAAATCTGTGTCAAGTTTCTGCTTCCAGCTGTCACCAGAGGCCCTTGTTGAGAAGATAAAAGTCAACACCGCTATCTAGAGGTCTGAGCCTGAAGCAGATCCCCAGGAAGGCAAGAAAGGCAAACAGAGCAGCATGAGAGCGATGGAACAAAGATGTTTAAAGTTCCTTGGGAGCCCTGCACAAGCTTCCTGCGCCACGTGGCGGGTGTGTTTCAGAGAGCATCCTGTGGCTAAACAATGAAAACAGAGCCAGCTGAACAATCAGAACCTCTACAGAAAAGGGAACTAAAGAACATTTCTTGCTTGCAGAGTTATCCAGAATCCCTCTGAGGCTCACTGAGTGCCTAATCAGGATGTGGCCACCGTTGGCAGTTACATAATGGACTCCTGTGGAGCAACGGAGAAGTGACGCTCGCAGAGATTTTTCACAGATTGATATAGAAATGCAAGAGCCCAACGATGCAGCAGGCTAATAAAAACATCCAAGTTGGAGGAGGCTGCTGCAGCTCCACAGAGCTTGTGGAAAAGCTCTGTGCTGGACACTGGCAGGAACATAGAACAGCCTTGGGGAGCAATGCACCTTCACCTGCATTTAGAGACAATTGTAAACCCCCAAATCCTCCCCATAAATCACACTGCAGACTTGAGATAAAACAGGCCTGCAGGGCACTCGTACGAGAGCTCCACCAGCCACTCTGATACGACAAAAATGCTTTGGACTCAACAGCTGCTCAGTCTGAAGATGCCCAGGATTTGTGGCAGAGAGGGATCCATAGAACTATAGCAGTTTGGGTTGAAAGGAATCTTAAAGCCCATCCAGTCCCACCTTCTGCCACAGGCAGGGAGGGACACCTCCCACTAGATCCAGTTGCTCCAAGTCCCATCCCACCTGGCCTTGAACCCCTCCAGGGATGGGGCAGTCACCACTGCTCTGGGCAACCTGGGCCAGGGCCTCCCCACCCTCACAGCAAAACATTTCTGCTTAAGATTTCATCTCAAACTCCCCTCTTTCAGCTGAAAACCATTCCCCTTATCCTATCCCTGAACCTCCAGATCAAGAGCCTCTCCACAGTTTCCCTGGAGCCCCTTTTCATACTGCAAACTGCTCTAAGGTCTAACCACTGTCTTCTCTTCTCCAGGCTGAACAACTCCAACTCTCTCAGCCTGTCTTCACAGCTGAATTGCTCCAGCCCTCAGCTCATCTCCATGCCTTCTTCTGGACCAGTTCCAACAGTTCTGTCTTCCTCTTAAGGTGCGGATTCCAGATCTGGACACACGACTCTAGGTGGGATCTCAAGAGAGCAGAGTAGAAGCAGAGAATCCTCACCCTTGCCTTGCTGGCCACTACATCTTTGGATGTAGCCCAGGACACAGTTGGCCTTCCAGGCTGTGAGCACCCATTGCTGGCTCAGGTCAAGCTTGTCATCAATCAGCACAAGAACTTCTCCACAGGGCTGCTCTTAACCACACCATCCCTCAGCCTGTATTGAAACCGTAGATTGCCCCAACCAAGGTGCAGGACTTGGCATTTGTTGCTGTTGAAGCTCACGAGATATCCAGGCTCTTGGCCATGGGCTGCCCCAGCCCAACCGACATCACGGCCCACCCTTCCCTCTGCAGCATGTGGGCAGCTGTGACAAAACAAAAGTACTTTTTAAGTGTGCCAAAGAGACCACTATCTGCCTTCACCTCCACAGTAATAATTATCTTTAAAAGCAATTATCATAGAACCCTTAGGTTGGAAAAGACCTTCAAGATCATAAAGTCTAACCGTATCTGTCCACTATTACACTGTCCCTGAGCACCTCATCTGCCCATCTTTTAAACACCTCCAGGGATAGAGACTCCACCGTCTCCCAAGGCAGCCTCTGCCAGTGCCTGAGAACCCTCTTCAGGAAAAAAATGTTTCCTATTATCCAATCTAAGCCTGCCCTAGTGCAACTTGAGGCCATTTCACCTTGTCCTATCAATGGTTATAACCTGGGAGTAGAGATCAACCCCTACCTTGCTACAACCTCTTTTCAGGCAGTCAAAGAAAGCAATGAGGTCTCCTCTCAGTCTCCTTTTCTCCAGACTACACAACCCCAGCTCCCTCAGCCTCTCCTCATCATGCTTGTGCTATGAACCCTTCCCCAGCTCTGTTCCCTTCTCAGGACGCACTCCAGCCCCTGAATGACCTTCTTGCAGTGAGGGGGCAACACTGAACCCTAGATTTGAAGTGCCTGGCATTGGTGAGGCTGCACAAGGGGATGGTCCCTGCCCTGCTCCTGCTGGCCACCCCGTGGCTGATCCAAGCCAGGATGCTGGTGGCCTTCTTGGCCACCTGGGCCACTGGTGGCTCACGTTCAGCCACTGCCAACACTATCCCCTCCAGCTCCTTCTCTTTCTCTGCCAGGCAGCTTTCTAGCCGCTCTTCCCCAAGCCTGGAGCTGTACAGGGTTGTTGTGTCACAAGTGCAGGATCTGGCACTTGGTCTTGTTGAGCTTCATCCTGTTGGCCTTGGCCATTGATCCAGCCCAGCCAGATACTCTGTAACTGCAATGATTTTATTTCTAATTGCACAAATACACCAGCAACTCACTCACCAAGCAAGTCAAGGCTCTCAACTTAAGGTGAAAAGAAATCCAGAGAGGAGGCTGTCATTTTCTGTAGCTTAACAAGCTGCCTGCAGCATTAACTGTGAACCAGTGAAACGGAATTTTAGATTTGCCATGGTTATGCTTAATTTTAATGGAATTGAAACTACTTCTCCATTATTCCTCAAAGAATTAAAATTTATGCAAAACTGGCTCTTTATTCTAATGTCTAAGGCAGCTCTGCAACCCCGGCACTTCTCAAATCTCAGGACAATTAACCAAGCAGGTTCGCCTACACCGCGATGTACTTTGCAGGCTGGTAAGAGTGGATTAAAGGAGAAGCAAAGACCTTGTCTCCACAGAGAACTCCATTACAGCTAATCCGTGTACGCTCCAACGTGTCAAGCTCAATGCCAACACCATGGCCGCTTTTAACATTAACAGGCTGAGGCTTACAAACTTCCCCCTTGTTTTGTAAACCCTGTGGAAATACAGAATACAGGTTTTCTAATGTTGCCTGAGAAATTCTTCCAAGGAAATTCAGCCTGTGGATTTCTCAAATCTGGAGCTGTGTTCGACCTTCGCAAAGAACGCAGGATTTACGCAAGAATATCACCACGAACTACTTACTCCACCTCCCATTGCCTGGAGGTGTTCAAGGTCACAGTGAATGGGACTTTCAGAAACCTGATCCAGCGGGAGGTGCCCCTGCCCATGGCAGGCAGTTGGAACTGGATGGGCTTTGAGGTCCCTTCCAACCCATCCCATAATTCTATGATTATATTTTAATGAACTGGTTATTCACTTCCTGGAATTAACCTTGGTGTTTGTTCAGCTGCTGAAGAACTGAAGAAGAGCAACAGGGCTTTCCCTGCGTGCTCTGCTCCTGTTCTAGAAAGAAGTCCCAGTGTAAGCAGAACATTTCCTTCCTGAGGCTCAGGGCTGCCATAGTTTTCTAGGGCCCCTGTATGTTGTCAGTACAGACTCTGCAGAGGCTTCAACACCCCCAGGGCTGGGGCAGCCACCAGTTCTCTGGGCAACGCAGGCCAGGGCCTCCCTACTCTCATGGCGAAGAATTCCATCCTAATGTCCAATCTAAATATTCCCCCTTCCTATTTAAAGCCATTTCCACTTATCCTATCACTCCATGCCCCCCTAGCTGGGTAGTCCTGCCCCCCAGCTTTCCTGGAGCCCTTTTCAGCACTGGAAGCTGCTCTAACGTCTTCCCAGAGCCTTCTCTTCTCCAAGCTGAACCACCCCAACTCTTCCAGCCTGTCCTCATACGGGAGGCGCTCCAGCCCTCAGATCATCTCTATGGCCTCCTCTGGACCCACTCCAACAGTTCCACCTCCTTCTTATGTCAGTGAATCCAGAACTAGACACAGGACTCCAGGTGCGGTCTCAAGACAGCAGAGCAGATGGGGAGAATCCCTTCCCTTGCCCTGATGGCCACACTTCTTTTGATATAAAAAGCCTCAACAATGACAAAACCCCAAGAACATCCAGTTCCCCCTCCCATTACTGCAGCCCAACCAGAAGAGTTGTGTCCTTTCAGAACAAACTCTCCCCCATTCAGCCCATGGGAACTTTGATGTTGACGCCCCTGTTCCCATACCTTGTATTTCTGCCTCAGCTCCTCGGTGTCTTCTTTCTCCACCTCCAGTACCCGCCTCCGCTCAGTGGCATCTTCGGCGTAGTCGAGCTTTTTTAAGAAAAAGAAAGCGATGCAGTTCATCCCATAAATCTGCATTCCTGAGACTGCCAGAATGTGTAATGTTAAAAAGATGAGGTCTGAAACAGAACCTTTGCACATTGCACTTCGCTCTCCATGTTTTGTCATCCCACAGTATAACCCACATGCAAAATGGTTTCTTAACCCTTCTGAGGTGGAGGCTCCTGGCAGGCTCAGCCACTGCTGGCACTGCACTCAGCTCTACGGAAGGGAAACCATAAAACCCAGGAATTCCAGACGCATCCAGACTTAAGAACTGAGGTACCAAGGGGCAAACAGAACAGGTATTTGAGAAGTGGGTTTGTATCGCATTGATTCCTTGATAGGAACGGTTGGACTCGATGATCCAGTGGGTCTCTTTCAACCTGGTTGTTCCATGATTCTATGATTTCATGGAACCACTTGGTTGGAAAAGACCTTCAGGATCATCGAGTTGGACCGTGTCTGTCCGCTACTAAACCATCCCTGAGACCTTCACCTGCCTGGCTTTTAAACACCTCAAGGGATGGGGACCCAACCACCTCCGAGGACAGAGGTTTCAGTGCCTGGGAACCCTTTTCCTAATATCCAATCTAAACCTGCCCTGGTGCTACTTGAGGCCATTCCCTCTCAGTCCTATCACCTGTCACTCAGGAGACAAAACCAACACCCACCTCTCTACAACGTCCTTTTGGGGAGTTGTAGACAGTGATGAGGCCTCCTCTCAAACTCCTCTTCTCCAGGCTAAATTTAAGAGCAGGTTTTTCTTTACTTTTGATGTGCAAATTCTTACATTTCTCCCCTATCAACTCCCTGAGAGCCACGCAAGAAGTGAGGGGTGCAGGGCAGGATCCTGAGCAAGGTGAGCTTACCTCCATCTCCATCCGTCCCATGCCCATGACATCATACTTGACGACGATAGGGATGGGGTCTGTCCTCCCTGTAAGAGGAACACAGAGAGAGATGGTCAGCGACCACTCCTTCGCCACAGCTCGTTGTACACATTGGGTTTGGGTGGTTAGAGATCTTGCCTTGGAGTGCAGAGACCAGAAAGCTACAGTGAACCAAACATGAGCCATTCTCACAGCTTACAGCCAACCCTACTGCTCAGCTCCAAAGCGGTCACAGATAAATGCACCCTGAACACTGATAAATGGTATTTTTTGAACATTAACTGGTCACATAAAATATTCCTGCCGTTAATGTTCCACCGTGGCAAGTCCCACAGCAGGGCTGTTAGCAGGACTTGAGAAATGAACCTTCCCAACATCCCCATCAAGCGATTCCTACTCTTTGTCCTCTAATGAGAGTGGAAAAGCTATTGAACACATTTTACTGTCTTACCGCATCAATAATTCATGAGGACTTTCCTGTAAGAGCTGTGGAAGCCTCCCCTCCAACTCCCATCCCCTCCCAAGGGGAAGGAAAGCTGAGGGAGAAGTGCGGTAGGTACGGCAGCCAAACCTCCTTCATCCCCAACAATTGCCCGGTCCAGGCCAGGCCCTCAGCTCCCATGGAGCACAGCTCTAGCACTCGCCGGGTCGCTGTAAGCTGTGAAAATGACTTAGTTGCGAAGAAAATTGACTTTGAACTAATCAAACTATGCTGGAGATTTGTAATTTTTTTTAAAAAACATCTCTTGAATCCACTCATAACCAGCCAAACAAAGCAAAATGGGGCAGACAAGCACTTTACTACCACAGCTTTTTGGTTTGTTATTATTATTTGTATTTTACATCACAACTCGTGCTGTTGGTTGTGATGTAAGCCCACTGACAGAGTACTTACCTTACCCAGTGTGTACCTTGAGTGAAAAAACAGAGTGTTTACTTCCCTTATCATTGCTCTCAGTTTGGTGTAAACAATTGGTTTGTTATACACACATACACATCTATTATACCTTTGGGCTAAAAGATCAACAGCTTTTAATCGTGCCAAAAAGAATCCATCGCGGAAAGGCTGAAGTGTTTAAAATGGCCTCAGAAAACCCATCCAGGCATCAACGTCCCTCTGGTCCGACAGCCGCTTTTGTCCAGCTCCTGCAAAAGCCTCAGTGGACAGAACCAGCTCAGGTCAGACATACGGCTTTAACTCTTGGAAGGGCAGAGGCACGTGGTTTTCTTTAGAAATAAGTCCACTGAATCAGCTGCTGTTTTGGTTTACACGCCCATACATCTGACGGGCAGATATCCACCAATATTTGTTGCACTGACCCAAAAAGGATGTTTGGAATCGAGCTTTCCTTGGGGCATTTTGGGTGCCCTCTGTTTGACCACGCTTCTCTTACGCCCAATGGTATAATAACGTAAGCAGTGACTGCAATTTTGAGCAAAAGGACCAAATCAAAGACAGGTTATAAAAATGACTTCCTAAGTGCAATATCACTTTCATAACGTCTCAGCCAGGGATTTACTGGAAAGCAGTGAACCCAAATGGAAGGGCTGGCAGCAAGCGCCAATTTGTATGCTTTTTTCTTTTTTTTTTTTTTTCAAGTTTTTTTTTTTTTGTTCTTGATTTTTTTGGTTTTGGTTTCTCCAGCAATCGAGATCTTTTGATGCGGCCTCATAAACCCCTGCATACAAACAAGGTATCAGTACTTTTGCCTTCTAAGGCAGTCAAAGTTTTTTGGTTTTAGGTTCTCAAGATCTATTTGGAAATTGCAGTAGCAAGTGCTAGTGCCCATCGTGGTGGGGGAAAAATCACGTTTGGACAGTATTAGAAATTGATGTTTAAACTGATTTTTGGAAGTTCTAACACAAACAGAAACATCCTTTCTTAGCAATAACCCTTCAATGAACAAGGATCAGACAAGTGTGCATAAAGAAAGGAAAGGAAAATGAAAGACCAAGCAGAAGGATGATGGCTACAACAGAGAAAGTAAAGCCTAACATATTGGTGCACTGATGACAAAAGGAGTAATTCAGTCTGAAAATAAAAAATTACCACTGCTAAGTTTACCATCACCACAACAAGTCCAGGATCATAACGCTGTAAAAAAGAAACACCATTTGTTAGGCAGAAACCATTAGGGGCAGAAAACAGGCCGATGGGAGGAGGCAAGTAGGATGGGATAAAGGAAAAAAAAAAAAAACAAACCAAAAACAAACCAAAAAGCACTGTGGACACTCTTCCACACCCTGCCACCCCAGCACCATGCTTGGAATCAGGGAGTGGGCAGGCCTGGAGCAGGTATTTGTTATCAGACCTGAAACATTGGGAGTTGGAAGAGGCTGAGCTCTCGGTGGCAGCCTGAGTGCCCAGAGGCCCCGCGGCATGTAAAGCAGGCAGTTTGGTAAGGGAACAAACCAGGTTCTTGAGGCAATTACGAGGATTTGGGGTTAACAGGAGCTCTGTTTTCAGGTAGGAGGAGGATATTCAATGTGAAAAGCAATGCCTTTGTTTCAAACTTAACCACTATTTAATTACAACTCCAATACAGCAGTAGCTGCCCAGAGCCATGTCCCACACCACACCCAGCTGCCCAGCGTCACGTCCAGCCGCCCAGCATATCCAACACCACATTCAGCCACCCAGCGCCACATCCAGCCGCACAGCACCACATCCCGACCCCAGCACGCTGAGCTGCAGGCAGCAGCACCCGTCCCCATCACCAAAGCCACAGCTCCACCCCAGGCAGTAGGATATTCGATGCAAAAGGTGGTGCCTTTGTTTTAAATTTAATCACCATTTCATTATAAGTGCAACAGGGCAACAGCCGTTCCATGCCACGTCCAGCCACCCAGCCTCAGCCCTCTGAGCAAGTAACGCGGCTCTGGGCAGCAGCATCCGTCCCCACCACTGCAACCACAGCTCCAGGCAGCGGGACACAGCTCTGGGCAAAGCAGCGGACGGTGGAAGTCTTGGTTCATGTCCTTGGGAAGCCAGCGCTGCCCCGGGGCCGGCGATCACCCCGCAGACTGCCAACGGGCTGGGGAGGAGATGGAGAACAGCCAAAGGGAAAATGGGACTTGTGAAATTAAGCTCTTAAGCTCTCCTTTTAAAGAACTCCCTCAGGAAAATTTATTCCAGAGCTACTGTGCGTGACAACAGGATCTTTAGCAGCACGTAACCAAAGCCCTTGGATGCTGTGATTTAGGGTTCCCACTGACCCTTTCCAGGTACGTGGACACACGCTTGGGAGGGAAAAACTACAATATAGGGCAACAATTCCCAGCTCCTGGGCCACTGCACTGGGTTGCAAGTGCTGATAATGCTACCCCAGTACATCATGCAGCTCACACTGATGCAACTGCGCCCCAGCCCCTGCACCCCTGGGAATTCATGCTCTTTTGGAACCAAGTCAAAACCTCCTTCCTTTACAGCCCAGTCACACTGCACAGGCCACAAACCCCACAATAGAGAGGGATATTGCACAAAACACTCCATGTGAGGGGAAAACCTCCACCAAGGGGATGAAGCACAGACTCTGGAGGGGTGGGAGAAACAAACACACAAGGGACACCTTAGAAAATCCAGTCCCTTAAGGTAATTTAAGTATGTAACAAATTCCTTCATTCAGAAATGAAATGAGATTTCAATACTGACCAGATATACTCATTTTACTTCCCTTTTCCTAAAGAAATGGGGAAACGCTTCTCCCAGCTTATGAGGAATTGCTTACCCCCAAATATCACAGAATCATAGAATGGTTTGGGTTGGAAGGAACCTCAAAGCCCATCAGTTCCAACCCCCTGCCATGGGCAGGAACACCTCCCACTGGATCAAGCTGCCCAAGCCCCATCCAACCTGGCCCTGAACACCTGGAGAGATGGGGCAGCCACAGCTTCCCTGGGCAACCTGGGCCAGGGCATCATCACCCTCATTGTGAAAAAATTCCTCCTTATGTCCAGTCTCAATCTGCCCCTCTCCAGTTCATACCCACTGCCCCTCGTCCATCCTGTCACCACAAGCCTTGTGAACAGTCTCTCCCCAGCCTTCTTGTAGCCCCTTCAGGTACTGGAAGGTCACTATAAGACCTCCTCCAGCCTTCTCTTCTCCAGGCTGAAGAAGCCCAACTCTCTCAGCCTGTCCTCAGATGAGAAGTGCTCCAGCCCTCGGATCATCCTTGTAGCCTCCTCTGGACCCGTTCCAGCAGCTCCACATCCTTCTTACGTTGAGGACTCCAGAACTGGACACAGTACCCCAGATGAGGTCTCACAAGAGAGGAACAGAGGGGCAGAATCCCCTCCCTCACCCTGCTGGTCACGCTTCTTTTAATGCAGCCCAGGACATGGGAGTTCTTCTGGGCTGCAAGCACACACTGCCAGCTCATGTCGAGCACCTGCACCCCCAAGTCCTTCTCTGCAGGGCTGCTCTCATGCATATATGCAAATATGACCTGATAGCCACCCCCCACTTCCCAGCACACCATGCCCAGAGACCCAGAGCAGCCAGTGGGCATCACCTTGCTGGACAAGCTTCACCAAATCCACTCCTGATTGCATAAAGGTACTGGATATGAGCAGTGCTTTGCCAGCAGTGCTATAAATTAACAAATCTTGGGAAAAAAGTTAATTCCAACACCTTGGGGCTCTGGGGGCAGCCAGGCAGTCATGCTGCGTGGGGAGGATTACGGGTTGTTGGCTGCAGGGTGCGTGCTCCGTCTACGGACACAGAGATGCTGCTCTGCTCTTGGAAGGAGGCGGCGGCGCCAGATGGACCTGCCATCTGAGCCCACCGCGAAACGCGGCTGTTGTCAATGCCACTGCATCTTTTATCTTCTTAAACAGTCACAACAAAAATCAGTTTTCTGCAATAATGTGCAGATTCAGAACTTCCCCCCCGTTCAGCACCATCATGCACTGCAACAGACACCAGATATTGCTGAAGGTTGACTTAACAGAAGGAGCAGAATATCCTCCCACTGAAGAAAAGAGGGCCCCCCAGAATGATGCATTATCGTAATTCAATCAATTCTATTTCGCTTGTGCAACACATCTAGGCATCAGGGAGGTAAAAGAACAGCCCTAATCCTGCTTAATACGCTGAGGTCTTAATAGAAATTTCTCCCAGGTACAAGCTTTGTGCAATATAATCCCAGAGGGGTGATTTATCAAAGAATTTCATGAACCAAGCATCTCAGGAGGGTACAAATAATGAGATGCAATCTTGTTGAGCACAAATGTTTTTTACTTATTCACTATCTTTATGCTTCAGCAAAAACCAAAGCCCAGGTAAGAGGCAACCTTCCAGGAGGCTTTAATTGCTCTCGGAAAGGGACTGGGATTAGAAATCTGGCTGTGAGAAGGCAGCACTGACAGTCTGACGATCACGTCACTGGGTTTGCTTTGGTGGCTGAGGTCACCAGCAGCGCAAACCCCGCTGCAGGCTGTGAAAGGCAGAAGAAGCCTGAAGGCAGGTACAGACACCGACACCAACGCATCCACAGCCCCAGGACGTGATCACTGTTCAGCTGCGTGGTGCCTGTGCAGGTGTGAGACAGGGAGGAGTCACTGCGCTCCTGGAGGAGCTGCATCGTCAAAGAAGAGGATTTTGCAAGGTCTCAAAACTTTTCTGGGTCATTGCATGTTCCAATACAACCATGGAGCAGTTTGGGTTGGAAGGGACCTCAAAGCTCATCCAATTCCAACCCCCTGCCATGGGCAGGGACACCTCCCACTGGAGCCAGTTGCCCCAAGCCCCATCCAACCTGGCCTTGAACCCCTCCAGGGTTGGAGCCTTAAAGAGCCCAACAGTTGTGGCACTGGACATTCAGACTCCTCATTCAGTACACGAAAAGGGAGAGAGTAGGAAATCCAGTAGGTTTTGCTGGCGAACAAGCTCTGTGCTGCTTCTTGCTGGCTAAAAACAAAGCCACACGATCAATTTTTTTCCAACTGCTGCAAGAAGCAAACAAACAAGAGCAACCTTTTATCCTGGTCTCCTTTGGGAATCCGATTTGCAAGCTCATCCTGTTTATGTCAGGTTTCTAGAAGGGGTCACAAACAATCAAGAAATTCAAATGAAGTGGGGAACGTCTGTCAGCCCCAGCAACGTGCACTCAGGGGGGAGGAAGTGTTTCCCAAGCACACAAAACCTGAACAAGGAACTTAAATTTTTAGGAACCAGGAGAGCAGTGATGAGCAAACACCCCAATTATATGGAAAACTTTAAACAGGAGCTCTAAACTTCAGCCCACGAGGGTGACAAGTGCAGAGAACTCAGAAGAGCTCCCTGGACTTCTGCAAGGGAACGCACACAGAGGAGTCTAGATCAAACACTGCCCCTAACCCAAATAATGCTATTATTAAAGTTGGAAAAGACCTCTTGGCTCATCCAGTCAACTGTCAGCCCAGTCCCACCATGCTTGCTAAGTCCTGTCCTTAAGTGCGATGTCTGCATGTTCCTAAGCCCCTCCAGGGATGGAGACTCTGCCCTGGGCACCCTCTACAAGTGCTTCACCATTCATGCTCATTCATGCTCATTAGGCATTGGAATATGCTGCCCAGGGAAGTGGTTGATTTGCCTTCCCTGGAGGTGTTTAAGGCATGAGTAGACGAGGTCCTGAGGGACATGGGTTAGTGTTTGATAGGAATGGTTGGACTCGATGATCCAATGGGTCTCTTCCAACCTGGTGATTCTATGATTCTATGATTCCTCCAGTAAAGACATTTTTCCTGATATCCAATCTAAACCTCCCCTAGTGCAGCTTGAGGTCATTTCCTCTCGTCCCATCACTTGTTACTTGGAAGAAGAGACCAGTACCCTTCTCCCTTCCTTTTCTGGGAGCTGCAGAGCACAATGAGGTCTCCCCTCAGCATCCTCTTCTCCAGACCAAACAGCCCCAGGTCCCTCAGTCACTCCCAGAACCCTTGCGCTCCAGCCCCTTCCCCAGCTCCGTTGCCTGCTGATGATCAACATGGAAGATACTAGAGCAAGGACACAAATATTGGTTGACCTAGAATGGAAATCAGATATAAGAGTCACTGTTTAACTACACCTCAGTAAGCAGAGAGGGCTGAAGAACCCCACTGGATTTAAGCCTACAGTGCAAGAGCACAGGCAGGTTGTGTGTGGCCTGACTACTCACTTCCCACATGCCCATCTTGCATTTTAACAAAACTGCTTCAACATTTAACAGACACAAAGGGCACCAAAGCAACAAGTACGTATCACTGAACTAATAACAGTTCCAGTAACTACACACACTCAGGTAAGTCATAAACTTCTCACCACAATTGAACGAAGGATCTTGGACATTCAAAAGTCACAAGAGGGCAACTGCTTCCCCAAGAGGAGACAGAGGCGCTGAATAAACCTTCTTGTAGGTCTGCACTCTTGTGGATTTCGAGAGGGTAAGGAAGGCTGGTGTGATGACAGTAGAGCCACGTTCATCAGATTGTTCAAAGCTATCTTCACATGAAAACATCAGTCTTAAAACTACTGCAATGATTTATGCTGCAAACACAGGCGTGGAAATGTTGGTCTGTGCCAGAATTCAGGTTCCCATGTTAAGATACAAGAAGATAAGATTGTGTTCACACGTATTTCTCAGTAAGGGTGCCAAACCATTCCCTACGGAATGAATAAAGGCACTGTTCAACGTTTTTATCTTTCTCATCCATGTTTTCTTGTATTTCTTACAAAGCTTCAAACCCCACAAAGAAAGAAAACATTCCTCATTTCCTGATCATGTTTCTCTCGGATGCTCATTGTTCCAAGCTCTCGAGGCCTCACAAACATCTACTCTGTCTGCCTGCATGAGATCAGAGGCTTTAACAAATGGCAAACCATGTTCCTATGTCAGCTGTAAGCCATTTGGGGAACTGGTGATAGAGCCGGGATTCAAGACCTCTGGAATTCAAACCCTAGGCTTATTTCTCCAAGACACAGCTGCCAAGCTATTGCACTTGTGACTGATCTCAGTTGCTCCTTGGGCAAAGCTCTGCTTGTTACTCCCCTGACACATCTAGCAGAACCAGCATCCAGAAAACAAGGCGTGTGTCACCCACGGCCGCTGAACACAGCCTGAGAACAGTGATTCTGACCAAGTCTGAGCACCAGAACTGTCCCAGAGAACGTGCACCTCCTGCCTTAGCAACAGGGTCACCTCTTCACTTGCGGGTTCTACTCTCCACACCCCTTCTCGTGTTTCTTTCAGACTGATTTTTCATTCCCCTCATCCTCTCCCTCTACCAAGGGGGAAAAAGAGCTTGTCTGAATAGATTTAGTGAAGGGTGTGCCAAACTAGAACTGCACTGTAAGAGGAGGGATGGCTGTGTGCATCAGCCCAGAATTTGCAAGGCAGAGCAAAAATTCACTTGTGATTTAAAATCATGCAAGAAAACCACAGTGAGGTGGAGGAACTGAACTCCAGCACTTCCTGATAAAAGTGATACACATTTACCTTCCTGATAAATGTGATACACTTCACTACCTTGTTCAATAATTTATACAGAATCACAGAATGGGTTGGGTTGGAAGGGATCTCAGAGCCCATCCAGTCCCACCCCTGCCATGGGCAGGGACACCTCCCACTGGATCCACTTGCTCCAAGTCCCATCCAGTCTTTCCTTGAACCCCTCCAGGAATGGGGCAGCCACCACTGCTCTGGGCAACCTGGGCCAGGGCGTCCCCACCCTCACAGGAAAATATTTATTCCTAAGATCTCATCTCCATCTCCTCTTTCAGTTTAAAAGTGTTCCTCCTCATCCTATCCCTGCACTCCCTGATCAGGAGCCCCTCCCCAGCTTTCCTGACCCTCTTTCAGTACTGGAAGCTGCTCTAAGGTCTCCCTGGAGCCTTCTCTTCTCCAAGATTAATAACCCCAACTCTCTCAGCCCATTCTTGTACGGGAAAACAGATGCTCATGAAAGGATAAAATACACCCAAGGCTCTGTTATGCACCAGCTGTAACTGTCGCTCTCTGTATCCCTGGTACACTTTAGACCACGGGTTCACAGCACACCTCTATCAACAGTAACAGCTCTGCCGTGATAATCTGTGAAGGGTTTCTTCTTTTGAGCCTGGGTGGAGGAGAAGCAGCATGCTTCTAGATTCTGGAATTTCTAGATTTCTACAGTGCTGCTGAGAGGTCCTGTGACACGGCCCACGGCTCTGACTGCAGCAGGTGTCTTCTCTGTGGCGCCATTACATTGGTTCCACTGCTGCTCAGGATTCAACCAACCTTTCAGAAGTCATGCAAAAACGATGCCAGGACTTTGCTAAAGACATAAGCCACTAAAAACTGGGGACAGGACAAGAGGGAATGCCCTCAAGCTCCTCCAGGGGAGCTTTAGGCTGGGCATGAGGAAAAAAATTTTCACAGAAAGGGTCATCAGGCAGTGGCAGAGGCTGCCCAGGGAGGGAGTTGAGTCACCTTCCCTGGAGGGGCTTAAGGGATGGGTGGACGAGGTGCTGAGGGACATGGTTTAATGTTTGATAGGAACAGTTGGACTCGATGATCCTGGGAGTCTCTTCCAACCTGGTTGTTCTATGATTCTATGAAAAAGGAAGGTACTGCTAAGCAGGAACAGGAATCAGGGAAAAGAGGGCATTGCTTTTGGACCAAAGGCTACAGGTGAAGGTACTTCAACCAACTGCCCCCTAAGAGACCTCCAAACACAGCACCCGCTGCTTCTCTTCTGAAACCTGAGATAACCCTCATGGCAGCATAACACAGTGTTCTACAAAGCCTACCTTGAAACAATCCGGTTTCACACTAAGTACCATGTTCATCACCCCAATAACCAAGTGACAAGGGAGCAGCATCAGGCCCCTCCAGACAGCCAAAGGGCAAACCCACACCATGCTCAAGGCTCAATTCTGGTTTTACATGAAAACCCTATTACCTAAACTGTTCAATTCAACAACATACGCACAAGAGTAGCTACGCTACGACAACAACATACGTTACCTGTTGCCATAGTAAAATATAGTCTGGTTCACCTCTCGGAGGTGCAACAAAAGACCAGCATAATCTCAGCCCTGGGAATGCTGTGGGAACATGAATTAAATCAACGCTTTTAAACTTATCAAGTTCATTACACACTGCATGCACAGGGAGATGGCTAGTGGCACCAGGAAAGAGCTGCTCTGTGCAGGCATTGGAGCAGGGTTTAAAGCGCCAAGGCTGCAGTCAAAACATTTCCTCACGAGAGGACTTAGGAGAGGTAAATCCAGATGCATGTTGAACAATTACAGTTACTACCCAGCACTCACCCACATGGTGACCGGCTGCCTATAAGCTACATTCAGCCACCACAGCTGAGTCCTTCCCAAGGGTCTTTTCCATCAGATAAATCTTCCCCACTGGCTGGTCTGCGCTCTCCAAACCATCCCTTTGGAGCTGTTCCCCCTCCTCCGCTCCACAGCCCCCACCACAACAGAGGAAGCAGCAGGAGAACCAGAACAGGAGGGTGGATGTGAATGAACTCAGCAACATTAGCAATGGGGGTATTAATTCAACTTTACAGCCTGCCTGCTTCCTCTACATTCAGGGGAGACCTCATCATGGTCACAAGGAGAAGAGGAGGAGCAGGCGCTGAGCTCTTCTCTCTGGACCCAAGGCAATGGCAGAAAGATGTGCCAGGGCAGGGTTAGGTTGGACATTAGGACAAAGTTCCTCACACAGAAGGTAGTGGAGCACTGGAAAAGCTCCCCAGGGAAGCAGTCACAGCACTGAGTCTGACAATATATTCCAGAAGCCTTTGGTCAACATCCTCAGCCCCACGGTATGAAATGCTGGAGTTGCCCAGTGCAGGCACAGGAGTTGGACTCAGCGATCCTTGCAGGTCCCTTCCCACTCAAGACACTGTATATAGAGTTCTATATACAGTCCCAACCTCACCCCAGAGTTATCAAATTCCTTGGTGTGACTCCTCACAGGAGCGAGATGACTGATCAAGAGCACCAGATCAAACCATCAGCCAGGTAGTTTCACCTTGTCCCCTACAAGTTATCCTCTTTCTGTGCATATCAAATGAAGTCACATAATCCCGTGTTTTCTGGCAACACCAACTAATTTATTCCTCCATCTTTCCTAGGGATAGCGTTGACCTACTCTGTTCAGCTCTCTTTGGCCTAATGAAAAGAGGCTGAACTGCTGGTGTTTGACTTGCACCCTGACCTCTAGGAGTGCTTTCATCCCCGTATTAAACACAAGGACCAAAAGTGGAAACACAAGCTCTCAGTACAGAATTATTTTTTTTAAACGAGACTTGTCCAAAAAAGTGAAAACACAAGGAAAATGCAAAGAGTTTAGAAAAACATTTTCAAGTGTGTGATTAGAAGTATATCACTTGTGTGTGGCAGCCTTTCAACACTTCTCCTAATTTGAAATACTTACTCAACAAGAAATCATTAAGAGTATCTGAATCCATGGCTTCACTCAGCCATCTTGTTCCCCTCCAGTTCAGATCTGTTCACAACCCTCAGTCTCTGTTAGTACAGGACCGAGCAGGAAGGCCAGCCCGTGTTTTTAACCTCGTCTTTTGCTGGCTTTATTTATTACCAGATACGGGTACATAAAGGGCAGGAGGATGGAGACTCCCTTTTCATGAGTCACATGAAAAAGATGAGGGGGTGCATTTCTCTACACTGGACACTAAAGCTCCACTCAGCAGGGTTCTGGGCCATCTCAGTTAAACTATTGATCATTTAAAAGGTTGGACCAGATGATCCCTGAGGTGCCCTCCAACCTGGAATTCTGTGATTCTATGATATTTTTTGATATTTCCAGAATTCTGGATTATTAATTATATGTTTCCCCCAAAGAGAAACCCCTCTACAACCACCATTTTCTCATTTCTTAGAGTGCAGCCACCACACAGTCTCCACAGAGGATTCCCCAAGCCATACTTTCCAGATTAAAGGAAAAAAAAAAAGATCCCCATCAACCCTCTCTCCTACTTGTTCACATTCATGGGCTGTCAGCGACTTGAAACATCATGTCCAAGTATAACACAAGCTGTTTGTGGGGAAAAAAAGATGTGAAAACCATCGGGAGAAGGGATGAGCAGAGGAAGGACTCTGAATTCATTATGAGCTTCTCTGAACCTGTACCGCACAGTCAGAGACACCAGCACTACCCGGGTCTGATACTCGACTCAATATGCGCCCAAAATAAAACATGAGCTGCAGCTGCATTGTGGTTGGAACACGGCCTCTCTTAGGGCAGCTACGGCTCTAAGGGCAGGGACTACCTCCTTTCTTATCCAAGTGGCTCAGCATTCCCACCAGCTCCAATGGCTAACAGGAGTTATCCCACAGGGCAGCATCCCTGGCTGGTACACGGAATCACAGAATCATAAAATCATAGGATCACGGAATGGTTTGTTTTGGAAGAGAACTTAAAAGCCCATCCAGTTCCAACCCATGGGCAGGGACACCTCCCACTGGATCAGGGGCTCCAAGTTCCATCCAACCTGGCCTTAAACCCCTCCAGGGATGGCGCAACCACAACTTCCTCAGCCAACCTGGGCCAGGGCCTCCTAACCCCTATCAGGAAGAATGTCCTCATGGAATCACAGAATGGCACAAAACAGCTCCACTTCAAAACTTCTGCAAAGAATGAGCCAATCTGACAGGTGCCTCTGTAATGCAAGACCAGGGTTTTACCACCATCAGTTGTCAAGTGTGAGTTTTAGGCTATTCCAGCTACTATCCAGAGACACAGCCCAGCACTCCCTGCTGGATTATATCCGTAGTGGCCAGTTACTATGAAGGAAGCCATCCTGCAGCACAACATTCTCATTGATCAACGGCCTGACTAGAAGAAATAGAGATTGAATAGAACTGGAAGAACAATGTTGCATAACTTTCAGATTCACTGACACTAAAAAAGGAGCCCTGGTTCCGATGAACAACTGGGATTAAAAGCTCCATAATAATAAGCACCCTAAACTCCTAACCTCCTATTCAAAGCCAACTGCATGGAGAAAAAAAGATACATAACCCAAACCCCAGGTTTTAAAGGTTTGTTGCAAGGCCTCCTGCAGGCACAGGCTAGGGGTCAGGTGCCACATCCACATGTAAAAACTGCCTGAAGTGCTTCTGCCAGACCACTTGACCATAGGATACTCAACATTTTAGGTTCAAGCCCAGCACAAAGCAAGCTCAGTTAACAGAGATGCTCTGCATTTTCTACTCTTACATCTCTTTCGAAACCTCTCTTGGTCCTTTCTGAGCAAGAAGGGAGTGCAGAAAAGGAGTACTTTTTGTTTCTCTCTTCCATTTCCAATGCACGTCAATTGACTTTGCTCTCCAAACTCCTAGAATAAGATTAAAACTGGATGCAAAGTTTTCCCTTCCTGGCAATTTATATTTGGATTTTGGGACAATCTAAGGTTCACATAAAAAGGTCACTGGATAATGAATTAAAAACTGCCAAAATGATACTTATCCATGCCGCAGGCAAAGGCTGTAGCTGCTTGCAGCTGAGAGGGAGCTGCGTGATGGCTTCTTGTTGAGGAGAACAGGAGCAGCAGCTCTCCCCGGCCTCCCTGCACCTCAGATAAGTTTGTGTCAATCAGGAGGGGAGTAACAGCTCCCCCCAGCATCCCTGTCTCACCAGCACCTCAGATGGAGAGGCTGTCAGCCTGTCGGTCAGATGGACGGGATGCTGTTTTCCTTCCAGAAGGCAAAAGGCAATTAAAATTCCCGCACGTTCCCCAAAGCCTACGTTTGGAAGGTTTCAGCACCTCCCTAGGCTAAACCAGACAGACTATTTTACTCCTACATTTCTATTAAAACATAAGAGGTGCAGGAAGCCCCCCTGAGCCCAAACCCTCAATCTGTCTGTAGCTTCCAGACAGTTCCAGAGCGTCAATAATCCGTGAGTAAAAGATATCGCACTGATTCCACGATTCCAGCTGCAGAGGGGGAAATCTAAATTTGGACAAGTATCAGAATGCAAATGCCTGATCAGCCCTGCAGGCAGCCCTGGTTCTCTTCCCCCAAGCTCAAGGCTGTGCAGTCACCCGCTATCTGCTCTGTCACATCTGTGCCCGCAGCACCACATGGCTCAGGGCCCCTCGGGGCCAGGCCTTTCAATTGTGCCGCAGCCAGGAGAGGGCTTTAGCATCTTTCAACTCTCCATGTTTCCACACTGGTGACGCACAGAGCAACACTGGGGCACCCAAAAGAGAAATCAGCCCAAATCAGACATCCAGTGGAGGCCATGCCAAAGCAGAAGCCCCAAAGGTGGCGATTCCAACCCCAACTTATGCGCTGGCACCAGCACAGACACGAGAGGGCTGTTCATGCCATGCATGAACCAGAGGATTTCCAATGAAATCATGTTAGAGGAAGCAAGAAGCATTAATCACCAAGGCAGTCCTGCCTGAGGAGTTAAGAGTGACTTAGAGAGATTAAAGCGCATTCCCAGAGTTCGGAGAACTTGTTACCTCTCGACAGTCTCCTCAGCACAGAAACACTCATCTCTAACAGGTTCACTGTAGGGGCAGGAAGTCCAATTACAAGCTCCCCGGTCTTCAGACTGAGAGTATGGGAACACGAGTAAGTTATGGGAAGTCAGGGTGCACTAGAGTTCCAAACACTTCAAGGGGTTCCCACAGCAGCCGCACAGGCACACGGTCCTGTGCTGGCTGTAAACCCTGCACCCCTTGCTCCCAGTATTGTAGGCAGACACCGTACCCTCAAGCAGTTCCTAAGGAGTAACTGATAGCAAGCGCTGCCTTCGGTTTTCCTCAACAGATCGTGGTTGTGTGCTCCCACCTCAGCCAGGAGCTCTGCAGAGCAGGGACTGCTGGCCAGGGGAACGCCTACAGCCGCCTGCAGGAACCAGGCAACACTGGTTCCGTTTAAATCACAGGATTAACGTCACAGGAAGTATTTAGGCCCCAGACAGTTTGAGGACTGGGTGCCTTGGTTCAACTAGTGCTACAGCATCATAAGGTGCACTAAATCCCTGGCAAACAGACTGCTGGGGGGGAACAGAAGGAAATCAGACCCACGAAAACCTTTTGGAGAACACCGGGGTTAACCTCTCCCATCCACAAGAACCTCTGCTGCCACCTTCAGTGGGCCCTGTTGTTCACATTCCGATGGCTTCTGACACAAGAGATCATTGTAACCAGCCAGTGTTTTTAATTAGTTTGGTATCAAAGCATCCAGCCAGAAGAATTAATTATTTCAGGTTTAGAAGCTACACAACTACCTGTTAGTAGGCAGGCAGTTAATCCACCTCCCTCCAGAAAGGCCAAACAGTGATTTTACATGGACACGACACACACACATCAGGTCTGACCTGTCCCCATACGCGAGGCGGCAGATTCCGCTTGCAAACTGCTAAATATGAAACTCAACAATTGTTTGGGTATATTAATAATGGAAAGAAATCTAATCTAGGAACAAAAGAAATAACCATGTTACAGACTGGAGCCGGTGTAGAACGCTGCAGGCACGAGCTGCTGGACTTACCCTGCAGTGACTTCCCCAATCCCTGGCCCAGCTTCCACCCATGTTTCTGGAGTAAGCGGTGTCCAATATTATCCTGACAGACAGAACAGAGAAAACAAACCAAAAATATTCCAATAATATATTCTTCCCTTCCCGCTGACATTTAAACATGTGATGAGCAAGAGATTTTCTACATATATATGCATGCAAAAAAATGCTACTGAAAAGGCAATAAATGCCTGATAAAAGGGAAAGACAGATGTCAAAAATTGCTGGCTACAATTGTTTGGGGTGGAGGGGGAGGAAGGGAAGGGAAGGGTATCAGGGAGGGTCACTTTCTGATGGTGTGCTGGGCAACTTTGTGCATCACATTTCAAATAACAAAAGAAAAATAAAAGCAATGTGGGAGAAAATAAAGTGTACCAATAAAAATTGACAGTAAAAAGCAGAAAATCAAGCTATTTATACAATCATATCCATCACCTAGACAGCACCACTTAAGTTTTTTTTTTGTAAAGAAAATCTACGATGTGTTTAGTCATTTTGTTTGTGTGTCAGGCTTTTATAATACTGAGTAAGTTGTAAGTGCAAGACTGCCCCACCACTAGAAACCAAAACACAATCATAGCAAAATCCAGGCTAGACTTGATTGGTTTTTTTATATATGTATATATATATAAACTAGCATGCAGCCAATATTAAACTGAAAAAACAGTGAGGTTAGTAAAACAAAAACAAAAAAAAATAATCGATTAAATAAAATGAGCTCAAGCACAGACTGGGTGATGCATTTCACATGTAAACTAACAAAAATACTAAAATGTTAGAATGAAACAGGCCTAGCAATAAGTTAACAGCGAGGAACCATTAGTGCATGTAGGGGAAACAATAAGCATAATGTCTCATCTTCCGGGAAAAAAAGCGGTTTTGGAATAGGTAAGAACACACTGATACAGCAATTCAATGTCAGCTCTTGAGAGCAGGGCTCTGCGCAGGGTTCGTCCTGGGTCTGCACAAGATTTCATACCTCAAACAAAGACCGAGAACGCTAAGGGCGTCCCTGTAACCACCTCCAGCTGGCAGTTATTGCTTGCCGAGCTGTTTACGAGCAGTGACCACCTGGCAGCTCCGCAAAGGGATCTTGGTCAGGACTGTGGTCGCTTTCCAAAATAACATTAAAAAGTCAGATGCGGATTTGTTGATTAATTATCACAAGGCAAACCACAACTCAAGATATGGCAGACATATCCTGAATTGTAACAGGTTGTGAATTCCTCACATGGAATGATACAGGGAATCTTGATATAGATATATGTGTGTGTGTGTACGCATTCTGCAGGTTTCTTTAAATAAATAAGGCTCAAGGAAGACCTTAGAACAGCTTCCAGTACTGAAAGGAGCTCCAGGAAAGCTGGTGAGGGTCTCTTGATCAGGGAGTGCAGGGATAGGATGAGGAGAACACTTTTAAGCTGAAAGAGGAGATGGAGATGAGATCTTAGGAATAAATATTTTCCTCTGAGGGTGGGGAGGCCCTGGCCCAAGTTGCCCAGAGCAGTAGTGGCTGCCCCATCCCATCAAGGCCAGGTTGGATGGGGCTTGGAGCAACCGGATCCAGTGGGACATGTCCCTGCCCATGGAGGAAGGTGGAACTGGATGGGGTTTGAGACTCCTTCCAACCCAAACCATTCCATGATTCTATGACTGAACCAAGTTAAAAGAAAGGGAACAGTGGTAGGTTTTTTCATTGACTCCACATTGCATGAAATGGCCAAACTCCAGTGAATCGCCTTGAAAGACACAGTCTTCCAAAAGGTATGGACAGCATGGACAAATTTTTCCTCAAAAAAGGATTCTATCAAGTATAATTTTTTTTCTGGTATATCACATTTATATATATGACATTTTGTCTTGCCGTGTTTTCCAAACAGCTCTCCCACACTCCCCGTTTCCCTCCCGGGATGTACTTATAAATTTAAAAAGGAGAAGGGAAATGTCTGGTTATAAAAATCAGTACGTGCAGAAAAGGGGGAAAAGGAACCATCTTCGTTCCAGCTCCAAAGAGGACTGAGAGGGTCAGGAGCTGAGGAAGACTTACCTGCCAAGCCAGCTGCTGCAGGCCGTTCCCCAGCGGCCCCAGCACAGAAGGGGCCCTGCGTCCCCAGGCTTTGAGGATAACGCAACAATTGTTTTACCACAGCACTGCGACTCTGACAAAGGATCATTGAATCCGATTTTCAAAGCCAGGGTTGACAAAAATGGCTGCATTTTCACTAAGAGAAAAAAAAAAGGTGGAGGGGGACTTTGCACTCCTTGGTGGCGCGGAGATGAGACATTGTGCTGACTGCGCTGTGTTATGGATGCACTAAAATAAACAGACAGATGAAGCAGTATGCTATTTCCAAAAGCAGTGCAAGTGGAGTGAAAGCATTTCCATACGAACCTGGCTTTAAAAACTGGGCTGTCAAAAGAACAGTTAAATGTAACACAAAGTAAGAAACTGTCCAATCACTAATGGTAGTTTTTTTTTTCTTTTGCTTTGTTTTCAATTCACTGCTTGCAAGTAATGTATTTATTAAAGAAGAGTGAAAGCATAAAATAAATTCAACAAGTCAAGACCAGCTGGGAGATTCAAGAGCGGTGTGTTGTGACTGACACAGTGAGGGGAACAAATGTTAAAGGGAAAAAGAAAAAAATTTAGGAGGGTTATACACATTAGCACCACTTTTACAAAGCCACTCAAGAGGATGGTCGCAAGTTTGAGATAAACTGGAATCGCGCCTGCACAGCGTCCTGTCTCGGTTCCCAGGAAGCAGGGTTTCCCAGCCCCCCCCCCAACTGCTTCAATTTGCTTAAGCAGTGAAACTACCTCCTAATTTTAAATGTTTATTCAATCAAAATGGAGCATCTTCTGTGGTGCTGAACGGGAGAACAATGCCAGTTCACATGCAGGAAAGCTGGGGAGGGGCTCTTTGTCAGGGAGCGCAGGGATAGGATGAATGGGAATAGTTTTGAGTTGAAAGAGGGGAGATGGAGATGAGATCTTAGGAAGAAACGTTTTGCTGTGAGGGTGGGGAGGTCCTGGCCCAGGTTGCCCAGAGCAGTGGTGGNTGAGTTGAAAGAGGGGAGATGGAGATGAGATCTTAGGAAGAAACGTTTTGCTGTGAGGGTGGGGAGGTCTTGACCCAGGTTGCCCAGAGCAGTGGTGGCTGCCCCATCCCTGGAGGGGTTCAAAGGCCAGGTTGGATGGGGCTTGAAGCCCCTGATCCAGTGGGAGGTGTCCCTGCCCATGGCAGGGGTGGAACTGGATGGGGTTTGAGACTCCTTCCAACCCAAACCACTCTGTGGTTCTATGGATATTAAGTTCAGAGTTGGGACCTCGTTACTAGCCTGCCCTTTCCCAGCCTTCCCCCTAAACTTCCCCTCCTCACTGCAGCCTCTCTCAGAAGCAGGGTGGCAGGATTTCAGTGGAAACGCTGTCCTAAAAATTAGATTTAAAAAGCATGGACTGCAAGGCTCCCAAGAGAGAGACACTCTGCACAGCCTGGCAGCCTGGGGAGAGGCTGGGAATATCAGGACCAACATTTGCTGTGAGGCAGCAAAAGCTGCACAGCCGGCAGTTTTTTTAAAACTTTATTTTGAAGTGAAAGTCCTGTAGGAATGTGGGCTCTCTCAAATAGAAAAGATATCCTTTTTCACACTAAACACCTCAGTGTCCAGAACTGTCATTCCTTTTGACTAAACTCCCCTCATGCTGTAGCAGCTTCCCCCACTGGGAGGGTTGCAGCCACCTACAAGACCTCCAGCAGCCCCACAAAGAAATGCCCCTGTTTCTAGAGGAGAGCTGGCACAAGTCTTCCTCACTTTCTTACACCAGCTTTTTGGAGCTCCTTGTGTTCCAGCCATGATAAAAATTGCTGAGGCAGCCAAAATCAGTGATCCAAAGGCATGATCAAGTGAGCTCTGATTTCCAGTCCAAACCACTCACAAGAGCAGCACGTCTGCCTGGGCAAATGATCATGGAGACAGCACTGGGCGCTCGACTGCTGGATGCTCAGGGCAGGACAGAGTAGTTGAGCAGGCTCTCAATGGAGCAATTAACACCTCCTGCCACTCTAGAGCTGTGCAGCAGTGTACAGATGGGGAATTTGGTGTTACAGATCAAGGTGAACACTTCCAACAATGTGTTGGAAATGTAAAAGGTCCTGACTTCACCAAACCACCATGGGCATTGGGTAAGCTACACTGAAACACCTCAACCAAAGCAACCCTCTTCAAACTGGCCTCCCCAGTTCCCCAGCTGGGCCCTGACAAGATGCCCCTGGCCACTTTACATGTGCACCTGTGATTTCCCAGCCCAAATTTCTGAATAAAACCCTGGCCAATAGGGAAAAAATGCATACAGTGAATGTGTAGGAGAACTGAAGGGTTTTGGTGATGTTGTATGTGGGATACAATCTGCAGTTGGTGGGTTGCACGGCATTACAGGTAAACCAAAGCACGAGGTTTTGCCTAACACAGGTTTTCATAGGATTCCCCACCCCATGTATCATGCTCACATCGCTCATCAGCGGGAACCATGCGTCTCTTGAGTGGATTGTAAGCTGTGCTGACTGTGTATCCAGGAATCTATAAGCAAGGATCGGATGCTACTGGGTGAACCCATGCAAACGAGAGATTGAAAAAATTCCCAAAACAAAACCTACAGCTCACTACAGATGACACAATGAAGACTAGAGAGAAAAGCCAAATAGTAATGCTACACCATTCAGCTTCAAGAAGCACATTATTTATAGCGCTGTCCACATATGGCTACTGCTAAATGTCAAATCAGCAGCCTCATCAAATGACACTTTGGAACTAGTGGAGTCCACAGATCTGTACAGATACAGAGTGCAACAGAACCCAGCTTCGGCTTCTGCGTCGTCTGCAATGGCCTGCGATTGTCAAACAGCTACCACTGATGCCTGAAACCCTGCGCAACTCAAGGCCCTCCTGTGCAATGGAGCAGGATTCCAGGGGGAAGGACATTTGTTAGGACAAGGACAAACTAAAGCTCCAGAATGAGAGGGGGGGATACACAGTATGGCCTCTGACCGGCAATGGAGACAGCGGTTCAGCCCCCTGGCACAGCCCGCTGCCTGCATAGGGACAGGGCTGCTCTCCTGTCTGGGCTCTACTGGGAGATGGCTCTCGCCCACTGGATCTGCACTGCTGGGACAAGGAAACCATCCATTCACAGCACGATTCAGTAAACAATTAGGAATATGGAGCTAACTATTCTATTCAAGCTGCACTACTTTGTGACTTCCCACACGAGTACCTGAACTTGGTGCATTTTAAAATGTTTCAAAACAAAGGTATGCAGCTTCTTGAATTTAGACACCAGTGGTTCCACTGACAGAACAGCCAGTGGAAGTGCAGCATCTTTCAAAACAAATTGTCATTTGAGGGTGGGAGGAAACCCATCAGTATTTGCAGATATGAAGAGTCTATTGATATGAAATATTTCCTTCAATTCTGTAATGGAAAACAGCTGGCTTCTTGTCAAGGCTACGTACACCCGCTAGCTCCTGTCAGCTCCACTCTCCATAAACGGACTTTGGTTAGAGTCGCATGTTTCAATCCAGACAGCTTTGGCCTAAACCAGCTGAACAAAGCAGGGTTTCCACAGGAACAGAAATCCTCGGACACTAATTGAGGACACATTTCAGCATTGTAATGATCTGTAGACTCCCAAACCTATTTTCCAGCCACCTTTGAGTTGCATGCTGTAGCAGTACAGTCAGCACCTCTCAACAGATAATGCTGCAGAGATGGATCTCACTCAGCAGGGATCAGCAAACGCACACTTCAAGGGACAAACTCTGCCCCGGGATTTCTAAATGCAAGCTACCCTCTGTCTTTAAGGCGTTTTCATGTCACTAAGATGTGAAGAGCTGCAAGAAGCGCTTTTAAGAGAATAAATTTAATCCACCCTTCAGTCTGCAAAGCAACCACACTTCCAACTGGAAGTTCTTTAATCTGCCATCGCTACAAACACCCTTCTCTGCATGGCATTTGTCATCCAAAGCATTTCCATAATGTGAAGCAGAGGCTCCTACTCACTGCTCTGAGCAGAAACCTTTCTAAAGGTTAGTCGAATCGCTAACATGGAACTGGTTAAGGACTATAAACCAACTTGCGAACAAATGTGAATATTGAAAATATTGTGATGTCTGGTACTGGCAAATTATATCCTTGTCCTTCCTCCTTCCCTCTCAGTTCCAGTTTGAGGATGTGATCCCCTTCTAGATGAGCAAACAGCACGGAAGATAAGAAAGCAGAAAAAGCAGTGTGAATGCCTCTTTCCTAGTCAAGAGTCTTGCAGGAGAGGAACTGAGTTGAGTGGTGAAGCACTGGAACAGGTTGCCCAGGGAAGCTGTGGCTGCCCCAGCCCTGGAGGGGTTCAAGGCCAGGTTGGATGGGGCTTTGGGCAGCCTGATTCAGTGGAAGGTATCCCTGCTTATGGCAAGGGATGGGATCTGGCTAGGCTTTAAGGTCCCTTCCAACCCAAATCATTCTAGGATTCTATGATCTCTGTCAGAAAAGCTGTTTCTTCTTCTAATGGGTGTGACTGCCCAATTAAAAAAGCACACAGGTCATTAATAGTGGGAGAGCAAAATCAGTGTCAGGAATCTATCAAGATTATTTATGCTTCCCAGCCACAGATTTTCTTTAAAGACTCGACAAGGTCCTTCATGAAAATGATGTGGAGATTAACATTAAAAGTGATCGGACCGCGTCTGACTGCAGTATCCGACACTTGTGCAACCAAAGCCCACCCTGTGCAGCAGCTGTAGGGTTTAAACACTGCAACCTGCACAAGTGTGCTCTGACATAGACCACAGCTGCTGTGACAGTGCAGAACACACAGCTACTCACTTCAGTGACTCCTTCCAGGTTTTTAACATCCCAAGCTAGACTTACGCCTCAAATGCTTGTTTGTCTTACTATAGACAAATGAAGAGTGAAGCAAACTGGATCTTCAAGGAACACCAGCTGAAGGGTTTATTTAACTCTTCCTCCTCCCAGAGTTAAGCTCCTCTTCATCAACCTGTTCTCCAATTTGACCATAAGCCTGGACATACTAAAACCTACCAAAAAGCACTAGTGACTAATAATGTCTCAGTATTTGGGTGGTGATAGGTAAGTGAATAAAATCTTAAAGCCGGAACTGAATGTAATTTTCCTGCTGCAGTTCAACATTAACTAAACTCCAGGCGACCTGAGTTGCCCCAAGTCCATGTGCCACTGGGTCGGGCACGGTCATTCAAGGTTTATTTACTTCAGCAGGCATCGCGCACCCTCCAGAACACCAAAGCAATATAATCTCTGAGCAATTCTGTTTGGGGAAACACCTTCAGACATCAGATAACCAGCCTAACCTGTAAGATGTACCTGAATCGTTTTGAAATGCTAATTTCCAGTGTGGCCCAGGGCAGGCTACTGACAAGTATTCCTCATTATATTTACATAAGAAAACAAGCTTGGCATTTTAATTAAATCCCCATATTGTAACTTAAGATTGAAGTATTCAGGAGAACATTGAATACGAATTCCCATCTCTGCAGCATTATCTCATGCGTCATCAATTACTGCCATGCCTAAATCTAGCATCATGCCAGCACATGAAGACAGTAGGTACTATATGCAGTGTTCACTGGACCAGAAGAACAGAAATAAGAAGGGGGAAAGGAAACCCTAGAGAAGAAATTAAAAAGGCAGACCGTGCAATACAAACCAGATCATGGCTGCTTAGCTAATATGGGCCAACTGCTGCGGAAGAAAAACGTCGAACACCCCAAGTTGTGTAAATTTTTGGTAAACATCTAACACGCACACAAACACACACGACATCAACCTACACACCAATGAAAAATATATATATTGCTCGTTCGCTAACGCTGCCAGTGCTTAGAGGAGCACAGACTACTCTGAAGGGACTTTAACAGAGAATTTACATTATTAATAGGGAACAGAAAAAGTACTTTCTTTACAAAAATCTACGCTTAATCAGAACAGCACTAAGTGGCCCTTGATAATTCATGAGTTTTCTTGCTCTCATACTGAAACTGCAAAGGACACTGAGCTAAAGCTCAGTGCCAAACAGGCCCAGTTTAGGCTGAACACACTGCTGTGCCTAAGCCCAGCAGGAGGTGCTGTGCAAAGGGGAAAATCTAAAAGTTTAAGGACAAAACTCAACATAACTTTTCCCATCTTCTGGCTGTCCTCTCCACACCTTGCCCAGCAAGGGGAGACTTTAGAGAGATGCACGGGGAAGCCCTGCTGCACTGACACGGTAATGCATCCCTGTTTCTGCACTGTCACATGTCCTTCAAACACTTATAAAGCACCAGTCATTTTCAAAAAAATATAAACTAAAAAAAGGATCAAAATACTTTTCACTATGCTATTCCATAGCCTGCCTATGAATTAAACCGATTCGTCAACAAAAAAGCATAAAAACTGGAAATAAATATCTATGAAAGAACGCACTATTGAATGGCTCCTGACATACCAGGTTGAACTACAATTTGAAGCCACCTTTAGTTTTAGGAGAACTGCTTAAAGATTAAATCCCAAGCCCACTTAAACTTAGCATGCAGTTTACCACAGAAAATTAACCCTGTGCTGACAAAGAGGTGCCCACTTCTATCCAATTTGACTGCATTCACCTCAAGTACCATCCGATCGCAGCCCAATTTGCAGAGGTTTGGTGCTGCTGCTAAGCGTGTATCTTACCGATTCTATAGGCTTGTCTAGAGACGCTTGCTCTATCTCCAGGTGCCCTTCTTCATATTGATCAAAGTGATTGCCCTGGAAAAGAAGACGGCTGTTAGCTCTGTGGCACAGAATACAATTCCAACAGACTTGTTTCAAGATTCAAGTTTACATACAGTTACATTTTATGTCATTTGGCTAGCAAAACAAATCAAGTTACAAAATACAGGCTCAATTCAGTATAAGAACACAAAAGAAATCCAAAATCTAAGTTGTTTGGATGATAATCAAACCACGGAAGCTGGTAAAACATTAAGCATTTAGGATGACAACATTATTGCTTTTTTTTCTTTAGAAAGTCTATGCAAAGACTGACCATAAGCACCAGCCTTGGCCCTAAAACCTCCCAGGTTAAGAAGGAATTAACCCCAGCAATACCATAAAAGATTTTTCTGTGGTATTTTTCTTTTACGAAGGAGCAAGGCTTTCCCTGCAGCAGGAAATCCAGATTGCCTGAGGGGTACATGTAATTTCACACACCTTAAGTCAACAAAACCCCACACTGGTAGGAAAGGAAACCTAAAGCACTTGGTCCATGGTAGAAGCAGCCCTTCCCTTGAATCTAGGCGGCTGCACAAGGAACAGTAAGTAGAAGGGATCCTCCAACACAGACAAAACCCATTAGTTTTAGCCCCGCACCAGCAGATCAGGCAGTCACAAAGTACTGATGCTGGTACAGGGAATGCTGAGAGGCATGCACAGAGACATACCCGCTTAAAGCATTTGTGAGTACGGGACCAAAACTGCTACAGAAAAAGCAATCTCCCTGAGGAACATGTGTGAGCAAAGAGAGATGGACCAAGAGATACACAGGGCGATAAAGTGTGTAAATGCTCACACAGCAAAGAAAATGCTACTAAGAATAAGAAAACCAAGCGCCTCACTTTCTTACCCTCTCACAGCACTCCCATCTTTACTCCCACAGGCTGGTCATGTAGCATAATTAAAGCAGTAAGGATAATTAAATAGGACTGTGGTTATGGTGGACTGTGCCCAGCCTGCACTGATATCACCCATTTCCGAGTGGGGCGACCTCTCCCTGCCCAGAGCAGCCACATAATCACAGTGCGACACCCAAAATGAGCCGTGACTAGAGCTGCACAACCCTCCACAAGCAACCCCTAGGGAAAAACTCAGCCCTTCCAGGCCTTTCCCAAGACATCAAGCATAGCAGGCGCTTGAGCTATGAATGCAAACAGCAGCCTCTGTCCTCCAGACTAACCGTTACAGCTGGAACACCATCATCGATATGAACAGCCATTTCAGGAAAAACAAACCTCTCTTGTAGTTTCAGAGGTTACCAAAACCTCAAATTCCTGGAACTGCGAGCATGGTGAAGCATTTCTGGCCACTTAACGTGTCCATAATGTAGCACTAGAAACAAACATCACTAATACATGCTTGGACAGGGAAAAAAATGCCTTTCTAGCTATAAACTCCAAAGCAAATAGGAGAGAGGGCTGCAGCAAGATGGGTACAAAAGCCACTGCAGAGGGTGATCCCTGGGCACTGCTCCGCAGCACAGCCCTGCCAAACCTGGGGAGGCGCCAAGGCCTCAGCTCTGCTCCCGTTTCCTTTCCCAGGCCACTGAAATCCTCCTGGCTGCTCAGTAAATACCAAACCCCTGGCAGATTTTATTTGCGTCCCAGCTCCACAGTTGCTCTGTGCAGGAACACCTCACGCCACTGCCAAGAGAAACATGTTGTCACTCTCCTCCTTCCTACCAACACCAACTTCTCCTTCTGCAAAAATTTTAATGAAAGCCAGCACATGAAAGAGCAAATTAGAGTTGTAATGGACTGCCTGCTGGAATTTCACAAGCCAGGCACCAGCCTCCCGAAATCCTCTGGAACAAGCATTTGGATCCAGCAAGGCAAATCTGCAAGTGACCATCTTGACAAAAACCCGTTGCCAAGAGAACACGCTTTGAAGCCAGTGCCCCAACCGCCAGCCCATACATCATCTGCCGTCCACAGCGGTAACTTGCCCAGGCCTCACGCAGCTCGCAGCAGCTGCCTTTCCCACGGCCTCTCCAGTGCAAATTTGGGGCCTAACCTGCAAGCAGCAACCCACTCCCATCTATTTCTTTTGGACAGTCTTTGAGAAGCAAGAGGAAGGCAAACCTACCATGCACGTACAGTTCCTGGGCTGCTTGAAAAATGCCTGTAGTTCTCTGAGCCAGGCACAGCACAGATGTACAGACCACAAAGTCAAGGGGCCCAGGAGGGAGCAGACAACACACGACTTGCCTCAACGGCCAAAAGGAACGGCCCAACCTCCCAAAAAGCAGCACTCAAGAGAATAGAAGCAGCCAGGAGCACACATGCTGTTAACGGATTTGCACTGCTGAACGCTAGCAAAAACACATCACCAGAACTTCATCCATAACAAATTAAATCCACATAACATCTAGATAAACACATGAAATACTCTCAGCAAAAACAAGGAAGTAGTTCCCCCTTGCCTATTTTCACCATGATTTGCTGCCTGCAGACATTCATAGTTCAGAAAATGCCAAATGAATTACCTGGGGCTGGCAAAACATTTCTGCGTACTCATGATCTCCTTCAGCGCAGTGTCTGCCAGCAGTTAAAACTGGTTTTACAAAGGCGAGGGTCAGTTCCCACATGCCTGGTTGATTTGGGGCTTTACAACTCAATTCTTCCATGCTTACAAACAATGTCTCCTCTCACAAACTATGCCAGAGACGCAACACTCACATGCAAAGAACTCAGAAAGCAAATAAAGCTATTCTCTCTAAGCTCTAGCGACTCCGCTATTATCCATTTTATGTATTTATATAGTTTAGGATTTATTATTTGTTTCATATCTGCTCTGAGATTTTTGCAACTGGTAAAGGGAGTGAAAATCATAGAATTAAGGAATGGTTTCAGTCAGATGGGACCTCAAAGCCCATTCAGTCCCACCCCCTGCCATGGGCAGGGACACCTCCCACTGGATCTGGTTGCACAAAGTCCCATCCAACCTGGCCTTCAGCCCCTCCAGGGATGGGGCAGCCACCCCTGCTCTGGGCAACCTGGGCCAGGGCCTCCCCACCCTCACAGGAAAACATTTCTTCCTAAGATGGGCTGGAGCACCTCCCATCTGAGGACAGGCGGACAGAGTTGGGGTTATTCAGCCCGGAGAAGAGAAGGCTCCAAGAACACCTTATAGCGACCTTCCAGTACCTGAAGGGGCTACAGGAAAGCTGGGAAGGGACTGGCCACAAGGACTTGTAGTGATAGGACGAGGGGCAATGGCTGTAAACTGGAGAGGGGCAGACTTAGACTAGACATAAGAGGAATTTCTTCACAATGAGGGTTGATGAGGCCCTGGAACAGGTTGCCCAGGGAAGTCATGGCTGCCCCATCCCTAGAGGTGTTCAAGGCCAAGTTGGATGGGCCTTGGGCAGCTTGATCTAGTGGGATCTGTCCTTGCCCATCATGCCAGGGTCGGAGTCAGATGATCTTTAAGGTCCCTTCCAGCCCTAACTATTCTGTGATTCTAACATTTCATCTCAATCTCCCTTCCTTCAGCTGAAAACCATTCCCGCTCATCCTATCTCTGCACTCCTTGATCCAAGAGCCCCTCCTCAGCTTTCCTGGAGCCCCTTTCCGTACTGGAAGCTGCTCTAATGTCCTCCCAGAGCCTTCTCTTCTTCAGGCTGAACAACCCCAACTCTCTCAGCCTGTCCTGATATGCGAGGTTCTCCAGCCCTCAGATCAACTCCGTGGTCTCCTCTGGACTTGCTCCAACAGATTCAGGTCCTTCCTGTGCTGTGGACTCCAGAACTGAACACAGGGCTCCAGATGAGGTCTCACCAGAGTGCAGTAGAGGGCAGAACCCTCTCCCTAGCCCTGCTGGTCCCACTGCTATGGATGTAGCCCAGGATATGGTTGGCTTTCTGGGCTGCAAGCACACATTGCCAGCTCCTAAGTTGCTTGTTTACAGCAACACAAGCAATACTTACACTAGAGCTTTCAAAAGAGGTAGGACAGTTCCCATCACCTTGAACTCCTGGGTATGGAACTAGCCCTGGTGGATGCTGACAAACTGCTCGCTATATTGGGAAGCTGACTATTAAGGACTTGGTAATTTAAAGCATCGGAATAACAAAGTGCCCAAACAGAACTGAAATCAATTCTCATCACAGAGGCCATTCTGAACTTATCGATACTTAAAACAAACAATAAAGGAAACATTTTCCTTCCACCATAAAGTAGCTCAACCTGGAAAACAGCAGGGAGATACAATTCAAGTCACACTAAGGTCAAATTTATGAGCCTGTTCAGCCTAACTGTACCTGATAAGCACAGAAGAAAATGGTTCATATGTCTGAGGCCTCAACAGCTTATTAAAGCAGTGTAGTGATCGCAGGCTCTCTGGAGTGGAGACTCTGTGGGACTAGAGGCAGCACAGTCTGTCCCTTTGCTTCCTCATCCCCAGGGAATAAGATGGGGGGGATTCCATCTGTCTTCCTTCTTTTCCACTCCTGCCACCTGGCACATCAAATGGATCCACACAACATCTCTGTTTTGCTGTGTCTTAAGACAATGAATCAGAGGAACACAAAACACTATCATTTAAATCTAATGATTAATTAAACCCTAAACTCTGAATCTGTTGAGAATAAACTACATTTCTGGCACACATGAACTCTAAGCACAGCTACATTTTTAAAGAGATTTTACAGAATCATGGAAGGTGCTCCAGCCCTGGGATCGTCCTTGTAGCCTCCTCTGGACCCATTCCAACAGCTCCATCTCCTTATGTTGAGGACTCCAGAACTGGACACGAATCCAGAGGAGGTCTCACAAGAGAGGAAGAGGGGTAGAATCACCTTCCCCAACCTGCCAGCCACGCTTCTTTAGATGCAGCCCAGGATCTGTGTTTTGATCTGTTTTCTGCAGACTTAGAATCATAGAACAACCAGGTTGGAAGAGACCCACCAGATCATCGAGTCTAACCATTCCTATCAATCACTAAACCATGTCACTCAGCACCTTGTCCACCCGTCGCTTAAACCCCTCCTGGGAAGGTGACTCAACCCCCTCCTTGGGCAGCCTCTGACAGTGCCCAGTGACCCATTCAGTGAAAATTTTTTTCCTAATGTCCAGCCTAAATCTCCCCTGGTGGAGGCTGAGGCCATTCTCTCTCGTCCTGTCCCCTGTCCCTTGGGAGAAGAGGCCATCACCCTCCTCTCTTGAGGATGAGCACTTGAGGATTCTTCCCTCTTCTGAGGAAACCTTTAAGTGAAAACAGGAATTTGATCCCTACAAAATGGATACCAGGCCATAAAACTGCAGCTGCATCAAACCCAGCACTATTCAAACCCTATTCCCAAACCTCCTTCCCTGATGACTATTACAGGGATACAGTAAATCCTGGCCCTTTTAGCTAAAGGCAGGGTTCCCACTGCCTCCCATGGGCAAGGATTTCAGGCTGAAGGCAGCACCCTCTGCCCCTCCATTTCAGCGCTGCCTGTATCAGGCTTCATCACTTGTAAAACATGTGTTGCACTGCTTACATCGCTTTCTCACTGGTGCTACCTCCATCCAGAAATAGCAGAGCCCATGAGATGAGAGGCTTCCACTCCAGCAGCCATCACTTTGTGATGGCTGCTGGAGTGGAAGCCTCTCATCTCTTTCCAGCAAGTGCTCCAACGCCAGATGCTTCACTACGAGCAGACCGAAATTCGATATATTTTACTACCTGTATAAGAAGTACAAGCCTTCAACATCTAAAATTTCCTATTGCACACCACACACATCATTTAGTCCCCTAGTTGCATTCATCTCCATGAGCCAATATATTTGTGTCCTGTAATTTGGGGGGCAAGATGACCTCACTTTGGTGAACCACCTGTTCTGGTTACTCACAGACACGTCCTCTTCTCTCTTCTCCACTTTCTCATCGTTTGATCTTTGCCTGAAGCTCTTTGCCAAGCCTTATGTCCTGGAAGCCCTCACATAATTAACCACCGAGTTATGAACACAGCATCTGAAAAATCAGCTAACAAAAGCTGCCTCCGTGCGGGATTTCAGACCCTTTTTCTCCCTTATTTGGGCTGTCAACATTCCAGAGCTCTGGCCCAACAAATGCCATTTTGTCCAAGATTGAACGTGGCAGAGTCACTGCATTTTCTGACACAATTCCAGTTAAATAGCTAAGGGTCCCGCTGTTTTTTCCTTACTTATAAGGTCTCAAATTTTGCA
>WAAB01005427.1:1230-17397 GCA_013389865.1 Piaya cayana
AGAAAAAAATTTTTCATAGAAATGGTCATTAGGCACTGGCAGAGGCTGCCCAGGGAGGTGGTTGGGTTACCATGCCTGGAGGTATTTCAAAGACAGGTGGATGAGGTGCTGAGGGACATGGTTTAATGTTTGATAGGAATGGTTGGACTAGATGTTCCAAGAGGTCTTTTCCAACCTGGTGATTCTGTGATGATCTGGGAGTGGTCCAGTGGTGTGCTGCAGTTCTTGCCCAGGAGGGAGTTGGGGTCACCAAGTTGACTGGCACATCTTCCCAGCCTGTGGAAGAGGAGGGTTGGGGTGCCACCCTGGTCCCGCTAGCTGCCACCCAGGTTAGCACTGACTTTGTGTGGCCACTGGGCTCCCAGAGTAAGCAGTAAACTTTCCTCATGTTGCTCTCCATTTCCTGTATTTCCTGGGGATCTGTTTGATGGTGTGGATGCCAACAAGAGATTCAAGTTTATAATAAACCAACAACTGAAGGAAATGCATCGTGTAGCTGTTAAATAGCATGCTTTAAAACGGGGTTTTGCACATCAGATACCCAAGTAACGGAAAACTAGTGAGCAAGGTGCAGCTCTTAGTTATAAGAGAATGCAGCTGCTTAATTTTTGTAGATATTAGGGTAGTAGCCAGGTCCCTGGTACAACCATTCCTGTGGAAGTTGCACTACTTAAGATTGTAAAACCTGGAGGCAGACAGGATTATAGTGTCTCCCAAAGCAGTTATAATCCTAGAAACACAGCTTCCATACATACCTCTTGCATGAGGAAGTCTGCTACCTCCACAATCACATGAAGTTTTCTGCTCTTCTTACATGAACACGTTAGCCTCATGTTAAGCCTAGGAGGAATCCTGCTGACACTGTACGTATGCTTAGTTCTGGGAGATAGCTCAACCTCAGGGACTGATTTAGTTAGGCACCTACATTTCTTGCATTTGTTGCATTGAAACAGATTGGCATGAGGGTAAATGGATACTGTTGATAACCAGTGACCTTTGAAACCTTCATGGTATTTGGTCCTGAAGTATCAGTACTATCAATGCTTTGGACAAGGTGTTAATGGGGGTTTTACAGGTGATGGTGGTATCAGCAAGGGGCTGTGTGCCTTCTACTCAGTACCATCCCTCCTTCAATTCTAGCTTGCTAGGACCCATCTCAGGGAGATGTAGTTCTGCTGCGTGGGGCACAGTACCAGACAGATGCAGCAGTGGCATCCCCCAGTTCCCTTCTGGGTACACAGAGCCCTTTGCTGTAGCACTGCCTCCTCCCTTATTCGCCTCTGCGTTCCATCTGCTGACTAAGAATGTGTTTTGCAGGGCAGAGGTGGGAGCCTGCTTGTCTTTTCAGCCTCTCTTCTGTCATCTGCTGGAGCTGAGACACCTTTTGTAGCTTACATGGCTTAGCTCTGATGAAGGGCTTGAGGATGGGGAAGGAAGAGGCTCCGTGTTGTATCATAATAGTAGCTCTTGACTGGTATCACCACAGGGGTCATGAATAATTTTTGTATCATCTCNATTTCTTGCACATATTATAAGAAATTATAAGATTATAAGGTCTGATCTGACATGCAGCTTTCTGTCTGCATGTTTATCCCTCCTGTAGCTGAGAACTGTGTATAGCTGCCACGTTACTACACTAATTTCTTATGACGGATCGTAATTTCTTTTTGTTAGAGATTCAATGATACAAAGCAGTGAAGGCTGCATCTTATGCTTTGCTGAAGTGTGCTGGGGGACTGACGCGCTGAGGAAGACATCAGGGACAGCATCTATTTCACAGAGCCCTTCCGAGTGTGCTCTGGTGTGAGGCAGACCCTCATTTCCACTGTCCCCATCATCCTCTGCCTTATTTAAGCAACTGAGCTGGAAAATGAAAACTGAAGAGAAAGTTGGTTCCGTATGTCTTGTTGTCATATTACATGAATTGAGTTGAAATACTTGCAGTGTGTTAACTTCTATTTCACTATACAGAAAAAAACAGGTTTTAGGCTTTAATAGTTACATTTTGAGTATATCTATGTGCCTACAGCAGTTATACAGTAATGTGATATATACAGACATGCAAACATGTGCATTCCAGTGGGTATNCGTGTGCTAACTTCTGTTTCACCATACAGAAAACCAGGTTTTAGGCTTTAATAGTTACATTTTGAGTATATCTATGTGCCTACAGCAGTTATACAGTAATGTGATATATACAGACATGCAAACTTGTGCATTCCAGTGGGTATATATTCTAATTGCTAGTAATATCAGCTGTCGGTTCCGTAGATATGCTTACCAACAGGATGCATAACATGTTTCTGTTTGATCTGTTTTTCTGAGATGAAACACTACTCTCTTGTGTGAAGTGGCCACCAGGTGTCATCAGAATGCTTTTATTTCTTAATTTCCCCCTTTCTTTAGAAACGTGTGTACACTTTGTGTTCTTCTCTGGAAACTTTGTTAACTTGCCACACAAATAATCCTAACTCTTTATGTCACCTGTTCCACCAAAAACTCAGGCAGCTCTTCTCAGCTGAGCTACTTGAATAGCTGACTGANAGCATATCATTAAAGAGCTACAGGCAAGGTAATGCAAATGATTAGTCAGAAAAAATACCAGTGTTTAAAACAGGTCAAATTTCCCTTTCTACTTTTTGACATCTTCCTTCCTTAATGCCTCTTCTACAGTTTGGATGTCCTGACTTCACATTGAATGTGTTTTCTTTTCTTTTTTTAAATTAAGTATTTATTTATCTAATTTAGCTGTGAAGTTTTGGCATATTTGCATTAGTTGTGGATAAAAATACATTCAAACTTCTATTAGCCTACCTTTAATTTAAAATGGTATCGGTTAGGTCGTGTTTTTATATTCAGTGAGCTATGGCTTTTCAAATGGGAGGTGCTGCAGCCCTCTGATCATGGCCCTCCTCTGGACTCTCTCTAACGGATCCGTGTCCTTCCTGTGCTGAGGACTCCAGAACTGAGTCAGAACTTCAGGAGAGGTTTCATGAAAGCAGAGTAGAGGTGCAGAATCACCATCCTCAGCCTGCTAGCCAGATTTCTTTTGATGCATCCCAGGATAAGTTTGGCTTTCTGGGTTGTAGGTGCACACTGCTGGCTCATGTTGAGCTTCCCATCCACTAGCACCTCCAAGTCCTCCTCAGGGCTGCTCTCAATCCATTCTCTATCCAGCCCGTATTTGTGCTTGGGACTGCCCCTGCCCAAGTGCAGGACCTTGCACTTGGCCTTGTTGAACTTCATGAGGTTTGCACAGGCCCCCCTCACAAGCCTGACAAGGTCCCTCTGGTTGGCATTCCTTTCCTCCAGCATGTCTACCATGGCACACAGTTTGGCGTCATCGGGAAGCTTGCTGAGGGTGCCCTCAGACAAAGACATTAAACACCACCAGTCCCAATGGCAGCCTCTCAGGAATGCCACTTGTTACTGGTCTTCACTTGGACACTGAACTGTTGACCACAACTCCTTGAGTCCAGCCAGTTCCTTATCCACTGAGTGTTCCATCCATCAAATCCACAATATACATGCCTTTTAAAATTTATAAAAATTGAAAATCTGAAGATTATTAATTTTTTTTTAGGATATACTAGTGCATTTCCTCTTATTTTCTGTCTTGGACATACATGCCTCTTGATTCTGACAGCACCTGAAATGGATGTTTATGCATGTCTTTCTTTTTTGACTCCCTCTTCAAAGCTGATCTAATTGATAGTCACTGCTGCATTTAACAGCATTGGGCTCTTTCTGAAGTGAGTGGGTGATGAACTCAGGAGCTTTCCTTTTTTTCTTTTATATTTTTTTGTCTAAATGAAAGAATATATTCTTTATATCAGGAATTCATAAGAACTTCCTTTATGTTGGCAGTTTCCACCCACCCAGAAGGGCTTTCAGTGGTTTGGAAGCAGAAGCATAAGGATGTGAGTAGTACTGCAGGATGCTTTTTCTTGTGATGCTATTACTGTTCGTTCTGAATGCTCACAAGAAAATGAAGTTAATGGGTGCAGATAACTTGCTGTTTTCAGTGTTACCCAAGTGGTGACTATTAGTGGGTTTTTTTATTTTGTTACTTTAATAATTGTAGATACGTTGGCGTGGAAGTTTCAAAGTCTTTATTCTTTGAAAGCCTATAAGTTATTTGGAAGTCCCCTGTGGAGATTGTGGTGCCCTGCCAAAATGAACAGCTTTATGTGACCAATTGGCCTATGACACAAAGCTCAAAATTCCAGCATCCTCAAAGTGCAAGGGAAAATATATGTTTGTGGTGGTTAGCATCAAATACTCCTCAAAATAAAGGTGATCTTTGTTCCATATGAACCAATAGTCATATTGTCTTCTGTATTCCATCAATAAGAAGACTACATTCTTGGATTAGTCTCTCAGGACAAAGAGGAGTAACTCTGCAAGGTCGTAAGGAAGACCTATAATTTGATTTAGGAAGGATGTTATGCCCTTGAAAATGAGAAGATGTTTATTTGACATAAAGGTCGTATGTTGAGTTGTTCACATTCAGTTTTGTGCAGGTTATTTAAGGAGCTCATTAAAATAATATTGCTTTATTGTATCCATGATTTGATTGAAAGAATTAATTGTCTAAAAAAAGGGAATTTCTAATGGAAAAAAAATTAAAGCTGTGTTTTCTGTATGTGACATCTTTTACAAACACTGTTGACTGGGTATTGAATACTTGGAGACGATACTACTCTGACTGAGAAGTGCTTTGGGAATTCTAATGCCTAGATTAGCATAAAAAAACCCCCAAAATAGAATTTAGTATTTGTAAATGTACTTTCTTTGAGTTCTTCTGTATACACCCCTACCCCTTCTCTTAAAGAGCTGGTATGTGACTGGAAAGGAAAGTAAATAAAATTGTATTGAGCATCAAGTTAAGGAACTTTGCAGTTCATTACAGGTTTATGGATCATCACTAAATTGCTTGTCCTTTTGATCTTAATGTATGATAACTGCTTTCTAAATTTCATCTGACGATTAGGACAATGCCGGTGTCACACTGCAGATCTTAACTACACTGTCTCCACCTTTTGGCATACAGAAATGATGTACTATTTTTTTGGACTAGAGGAAAAAAATTAGAAAACACTCAACTAAAATGTTCTCTATTTCCATTAAGGAAAAGATCTTCTGTCTGTGAGTGACCGATTCTTTTCTATAGAAATGTAGCAGATACTATATCAATATACAAAAAAAAATTGTAGGAAGAATACAAAAATCGTGTGGTGTTATCTAATAAAAAGCGGTGGTGGTTGCACAAGTGATATTCTTCTCATGTTTTGAATTAATTTTCTTCTTTATAGGTTAAGAGGTGGTGCTGAATAATACCTCTATTGTTTTCAGTTAACAAATCACCACCTGGCCCCACACCAGCTCTGTTCTGCTCCCTTGTCCCTGGGGACCATGTCCCAGGGGATCCTACTGACTAACTCCTTCAAGAGCTGCTTTCCTGAAATTTAGACCATAGTCCTCGCTTGTCCCATATCCCTTAGGACCTTGAATCCCTCAGGACTGCAGCCTGGGCTGCCTCTGATCTTGATGTCACTGATGAGCTCACTTGTGTTGGTGACCACAGGTTGAGTATTGCAAGCCCTTGGGTAGAGGTGTCTATGAAGAAATTATCTTCAAGACACTCCAGGAGTCTCCTGGATTGCCTAAAGCTTGCTGGGCTGCTTTTCCAGCAGATGTCAGGGTCATTGAATTCCCCCAGCAGGATGAGAGTTTGCGAGCATGAAGCCTCTTGTAGTCCAGATGCTTGGAAAATTGTTGAAGAAAAGCACTATGTCAAAGACTTAACTAATAATTCCTGTAGGATTACTGAGCTTGGCTTTTTTTGTTCACAAACGGTGAGGCCACAACAGGTTTCTTTGCAAAACTTAGGAACATCAGTGTGCTGCGAAGAACCTTAAAATGTGCTAAGGTAATGTATGACTGTCTCCAAGCAGGAGAATTTGTTAACCTGGAGCTAATGTGGCAAATTAATTTTTGGTCATATCCTTTAAGAATCTGTTCAGCTATACTTGATTTATATGAACATTAACAAAAGATTTATGTTACGAAAAGTCAACCCACTTTTGAGTTAGAACGGCTTCATTTTGAACATCAAGTATGATGTTAAGAGAACACTGTTTGACAGAACTGGCTTTTAAACTATGGAAATACTGAAGATTTGACTGCTCTCTGTTCAACCTGGGCTTGATCCTGGGCTCTGGTGGTTTATTGTGTTATACCTGGTGATACCATTGGTGCAGTCTTGGAGCCTATGTAAATCCTTTCTGGTTTGTTTATGCAGTAGGTTAAGTGGTTGACATTGCTGTGCTTTAGATGTTTGTTACTTGTGAAAAATGCACCTGGAATCTTTGAAAGGTGAAGGTAGAAGGAAAAACACGAGAGCTTGCGTCTTGTAAATGGTGAAGCTGGTGAAGGGGCTGGAGAACAGGCCTTATGAGGAATGGCTGAGAGAGCTGGGGGTGTTTAGCCTGGAGAGGAGGCTNTAGGAATGGTTGGACTCGATGATCCGGTGGGTCTCTTCCAACCTGGTTGTTCTATGATTCTGTGATTGTGCTGCTTTTAGTCTTGTTGGTCCTTGAATAAGGTAGTTCAGGAGCTGTTCTTCTGCACTTCCATTGCTTTATGAGTTTGCCAGCATTACATTGATATCAAAAGGCTTATTTCAGTCACACTAATAAGTGGGGCATGAAGTGTGTCAGAAGAGAGTATGGTGTGGAGGCACCTGTTTCCTACTTAATAATATATCTTGAATGTATGAATTTTCGTAGATAGAGAGAAACCTGTAATTATTCCTATATAATCTTTGTTAGTTGAAATTCCCAATGCAAGATAGGAGTTCACTGCTGGACAGGTTTTCAGATAAATCGGATGGTCTAAGAGGAAAGGATAAGGAAAATGGAGAATGGGTTTGAGATTGCAAATGTGTTACACAGCAAAGAAAAAACTGCCATTCTTCCCCAGGCCATGCAGGGGAAGAGTGGCCAGTCTCATTGGTAGGAACCTGCTGTGGAGGTGCCGCAAGGTGAAGAACCCAGTGGCTGCTGCATGCAAACAGTTAAGGATGGACTTGTGGCGCTCATCCCAAAGTAATTTTTTGGTATTTCCCAAGTTATATAAATAAGTGTGTACTGCAGTTAAACAACATAATTTTCATCTGATCTTTTCTTTTCTGTATCCAGACAGGGCTCATAAACCTTTTCAGGGTAAGCTTGCACTTCAAAGGCTTCATCCTCCTCTGCTATTAATTGTTGCAGCATTTTTGAACATACTGACAATTTGTTCACTTACACCAGCTGAGAATAGACCTGGTTGTTTTACTTCTGACTAATTGTGATAGTTTCTATCGTGGTTTAGCGAACAAAGGAAAATAATAGTGAATAAGAACCAGAAACCCACAGCTGGAGAAGGAATATCTGGGTACTCCAAAGGGCTGTTGTGATTTAGAGGTTAATATTCTCTCATTATTTAGGTATAGGTAGCTCTATGTAAATTTAGTCAGTACTTTAGCTCAATGAGAGACCCACAGCTGAAAAACTGTTCAACGTGTGCAACTACTGTGCACTCAACTCCTTATAGGCCTCCCATTATTATTCATCAGAAAAGTAGGATTTTTACTTCCATAGGTAGCAAGTCCAACTGAATTGAGTATATCTCCCCAGATTAATACTGTCTTACTTTGTCCTCAAAAATAAGCGTAAGTTGTTGGTTTGTTTTTTTTTTAGCATGTACTCGAACAGTTTTGTGTACCCTGCATTGTCTGTATCAACATTGCAATTATTAATCTTGTCAGGAAGTACTTACACAAGTGGTCACGGCCTCATTCAATGGGTAACTGAACAAAAAACTGGATACTTGGGTCTGCAGCAAATTGCTGTTTAAATCATAGTGTAAAGCACATAGATAAACATTTAGTATTTAATCATCTGTTAAAATGAAATGCATTTTCAATTCTCAACCGCTTCATATCAAAATGAAAAGGAAATAAATGTCAAGAGTTGATTTCCCACCCCATCCCTCTTGTAAGTGCGTTAGCAGCATCAATTTTCTAGTGGTGCCATCTTGCTGGGAGCAGAAAGGTCACACTGGATGGGCAGCTCAGTGAAAGCTTTTGGGAACTGGATTTGGACAGTTTGCACTGGGGTTCAAAGATGCTGCAGTTCTCGGCACTGCTATTTCATTACTTCCCACCCCTCATTGGGAAATGAGGTTTTATAGGGTATTTTAGAAATTATGGGTGACTATACTTCTGGCATATTCTCTTAGAACATGGCTCTCTTTTTTCCCCTCTTTAGCAGGTAATTGAAGCAGAAGGAGGAAAGAAATCTTCATGCTTGAAAAAGCTAACATTCATGTTGGTTGTTTTTGTCATGGTCATTTTTTTCCTTGGGGCTTTTAAATTTGGGAACCTGGATTTCTAGTTCAGGAGAAGCTGAGCATCCCATGATTGGTTCCTTGAAAGCTCTTAGTGTTCCATGTTCTAAAAATGCTTCCGGAAACAAGGCTGGACTTGTCTGTCCAGGTTTAAGCATGTAGTAAATTACTTAATTACCCAAAGACTACTGAAACCAGTGCTCACTCACACAGTGCTCATCACAGTGAGAGCTCTGTAACCACGTGCCTAGAAGTTGATTTTTAGATGTCGTAAGTCTAGACACCATGCTGAAAACTTAGCTTTCTATCTTTCATCGTGTCTGTCTTGCTGCCATGATTCTAATTTGCTTTATAGCTTTCTTTTTTTTTTGTAGTTGAGTCTTTTAACTTCTGATTGTGTGTAAAAGTCTAACAATAGTTCTTTTGTTTTACAGGTACTAAGCCAAATGTTCTCCAGTTGACAATACCATTGTGAAGAATGGATGGGGATGAAAATAAGAAGAGAGATAATGTTGATGAGCGTTTGCAAACTGAGTTGACAGAAGAATCCCAGAGAAGTACATCAGGACAAAATGCTGGATGTGACTCTTCATCTCAGCAGAAAACAGAGCTTATATCAGATGGGGCATTCAGGGACCTTGAAAAGAAAAGAAAGGAGGATGGCACAAACGAAAGGGCACTGTCGGGATCACAAAACCTGGATGTTGTTGAAGCAGACAAACCTGAAAATATCTCTAGAAAAAGAAAGCGGATTTCTTCCGAAGACGTGAAAGATAGTGAAAGGAAATTGCACAAAGCCATAGCTGGAGAAGCAGGTAGTGTAGTAGCTGGAGAAGCAGGTAGTATGGTAGCTGGAGCTGTAAGGAAGGAAGGAGTCGCCAGTTGTCTTGGTGATAATGTATTTAATTCAAATTTCCTGTGCCTACCTTGTAACTTCAAAGGTGAGGATGGTGTCATATTGAAAATTCACAAGGAGAATAAACGTTCACAAGAGATGCCAGCTGCTGTTCCTCAGAAGTTATCTTCTTCAGAAGAAATCAGCGTTGGCTGTGCAGTTGGAAACACAGACAAAGATCTTAAAGACAAAATGTCTGACCAGTGTTTACCTTTCTGCTCTGATATGGAAAAAGGTAAACGAGAAAGCCCATCAGAACAATCCAAAGAGCAAACATGCCCTCGCTGTAGTTGCACAGCTGAATGCAGTTCAACGTCACATACAGATGTTAAGCAAGATCACGAGAAATCCAAGCTGTTTTGCTGTGATCTTTGTGGTTTTCAGAGTGCCGAGGAGGATCTCCTAAATTCTCATTTCCTTGGAAAGACACACCTTAGACGCCAAAATCTTGCTGCACGGGGAGGATTTGTGCAGTTATTGACAAAAAAACGCTTCAAAAACCAACAATCTACTGCAACCAGAGAGAGGAACGTCAGAGCAAAACCCGGGACCAGTAAATTAAGGGCAAGAACTGCTGATGCAAAAGAGTTAAGTGTTTGTAGTACACCAAAAGGGTCAAAAGTAAACTTGTCCGAACAGAATGATGACACTGAACTTGTTGAAACGATACCACCTTCAGATGTTCCCACTGAAAAACCAGATACTATGACAGAAGAAAAGTTGCTTTCTTCTGGTGTGGATGGAAATGACGAAGTCCCTACTGAAAAGCTAGAAATACCAGGACCCTCAGAAAATACCTTGCAGAAAACAGAACTCCCTCCAACTACCAAAAACCTAGTTGTCAGTTTAAAGATGTCGAGGAGGTTTGATAGACTGGAACATAAAAGAAACGTCATGCTAAGGTCTTCGTTTGGACAGAGTAGGTCTTTTAGACTAAAAAGGCAGGTTAAAAGAAGATACAGTTTGTTGGGTAATAGTAAGAGAGGCAAGACTGGAATTCAAAGAGCACACATGAAGGCCATCTCCAGTTTACAGCTTAAACCTGGTGATTCAAAGCCTGTGTCCCATACGGAATTAGAAACAGACGCGAAACGTAATTGTAGTACTACAGAAATTCAAGGTTTTACTCAAGATAGGCAAAATAACCTTTCTTCCAGCACTGCAGACGCTGAAGATTCTGATGTTAAACTTACTGCTGCTCACGATGTTCCTGATACTGGTGTTAATTGCGGCCACGTTTCCCAGAGCAGAAAAAATCTGGACATGAATGTTGCAACGCTTCCTACAGAAACGATCCAGTTTCATTGTCAGATGTGTAGTTATTCCTCCCCAGTCAGGGAAGACATGGAGCAACACTGTCAGGCCAGTAAACACCAGGTGGGTGATTGTAGCTTCAATTGTCAACTCTGTTCCTTTACCAGCTTGAATATTATTGGCCTTCAAAGCCATATGGGTGAAGTGCATGGAATGCCTCATAGCTGTCCAACCTGCAGTCTCTTTTTTCAAGCAGAAGAAGAGCTGATAAATCATCAAAAAAATGAGAAACACGATGCTTCATTATTTCAGCAAGATACTCCATTGAGTAACAGTGATCAGACCTTGCAAGTGGTAGATGATGCTGACTCAGTATCAAACGGCAGCCAAAACACTGCAAAGGAAATGGAAGTATCAATGAAAGCAAAACCTCCAGACTCTTCCTCCGTAAATAATAAAAATGAACTAAAGCATTCCGTTCTGAATAAAACCCAATTTCAGTGCAAAAAATGTTTTTATAAGACAAGATCGTCCACGGTTCTTACAAGGCACATCAAACTGCGACACGCACAGGAGTATCACTTCCTTTGCAAAGCCTGTAATCTTTATTCTCTGAGTAAGGAAGGAATGGAGAAGCATATCAAACGCAGCAAACACCTTGAGAATGCCAGGAAAAACAACATTGGACTACGGTTTGAGGAGTGTATCGAAAAGGTTTGTGTTGGTGTTGGTGGTATTAGGAGAGTGTTGGACCCTGCCATTTCTGGGAGTGGGAATACAGAGTTAGATAAAGAAATTATACATGTTTCATCCTCTTCTGTGGAAAACATATCAAGAAGTAAGGAATTGGTTCCGCTTCATCAAAGGATTGGTGAAAATGAATTGGTTGTAGCTAGTGCACCCAAAAGGGTGAAACCCAAAGGCACCGTTTCTAGGACATGCACCCACTGTGGTCTTCTGGCCTCCAGTGTTACAAATCTGACTGTTCACATCAGGCGAAAGCACAGTCATCAGTACAGCTATTTGTGCAAGGTCTGCAATTACTACACTGTAACCAAAGGAGATATGGAGAGACACTGTTCAACCAAAAAACACAAAAGTCGTGTTGAGATGGAAGGACATGGAAAACAGAACTCGGACATTATCGTCAGCCCTGAAGAAGGTAATTTTGAATCTGTGAGCAAAAAGGTTGACAGCCCCACGACTGCCTTATGTGATCATGCTGAGGATGGAAGCCAGTCATCAGATCTGGAAAATTGTGTCTCAGACAATCAGAAAGTTAAACAAGGAGATGCTGAGCTGAAAGCCTGTAGGGTGCAGGATTTGGAGCATGCTAGAAATTCATTAAATGAAAACCAACGTATGCTTTCGGAACCAGATAGTGTTACCCAAGATGGTGACCCGTGCTCCCAGCGAAAAACAGTGGGTGCAAACACCAACAAGTGTGTACACTGCAGCTTCATTGCGCATTCTTCCTCTTCTTTAGAGCTGCACGTGAAGCGAAAGCATACAAAACAGTTTGAGTACTTCTGCATGGCTTGTGACTACTATGCTGTTACTCGCAGAGAGATGATTCGGCATGCGGCAACAGAGAAACACAAAATTAGAAGAGAATCTCGTGTTTTTTCTTCTTCTGGGGAGGAGGCAAACACAGCAAATAACACTAAAGAAGGCACTGCTTTGTCTCAAGAGGAGCAACATCACAGTGCAGGGGGATCAAGAACTGGTTTAGGTGAAACAAGATGTGCCAGTGAGGCAGCAGAGGGTGATCGTGTGAGTAAAAGCTTAGCTGAGTGTGCAGTCTTAGAAGAGAATGCGTCTCCAGGAATGCCTAAAGGTGGCAATTCCCAAAATGCAGTAGAAGGTGAACTTGAAGAAGAGTCTGAAAATGGAGAATGCCTTTTATGTGAAGAATTCCAGCAAACTCCTCAGAAAGATGAAGCTGTGAAACTTGACAAGGAGATTTTAGTTAAAGAAGCAGGTACTTGTGAGCCGCAGAAAAGTAGCCGTGGTCAGGAGCTACTTAACTCAGATGATAATTGCACTGCAGAAAATCAAATTAAATCAAGTGACACAAACATGAATTCGGGAATAGGTGAGGAAGGCTTGGAAGCAAATAGAGAAAACCCTGAAGCAGAAACCCCTGAAGCAGAGTGTAGAAATGCAGACGTTCTGAAAAGAATATCACCGGAAAAAAATAACTCACTTATGCTAACACTTCAGGAAACAAGTAGTGCAGTAGAGCAATCAAATTTTGCTGGAAACATCAGAGAAGTGGTACAAAATATGCATAGTTTAGAGGGTGACAGAAGTTTCAAAGAGGATCCTACTGGGGGGGAGGAAGAATCTCTTATGGAGGCACAACGTGAAGCAGAAGTAACTATAAATAACAGTGTTTGGGAGGCAGATGGCTCAACAGCTGAGGGCATGCAAGAAAGTAGTAATGAAGCTTTAGGAACGCTTATCGGTGTAGATGATAAAGAAAAGGCAATCCAAAATGTTGTCAATTTTGATTCTTCTATAGTGAGGTTAAAAAGCCATCAGGATGGGGAGGCCACTGACCATTCTGCTGAAGGACAGGTATCAGGTGCAGTGAAAGCTCCTGAACTCCCAGTGAAGGCAGACTCTTCAAGCAGTGGGAAAAAGAAGAAGTCGGAAGGAATTTCCCTCGGGGAATCAACACGCATTCGCTGCGATGACTGTGGTTTTCTAGCAGACGGCTTGAGCGGACTAAATGTTCACATAGCCATGAAACATCCATCAAAAGAAAAACATTTTCACTGTTTACTCTGTGGAAAATCATTTTACACCGAGAGCAACCTTCACCAACACTTGGCCAGCGCCGGGCACATGCGAAATGAGCAGGCGAGCGTGGAGGAGCTGCCTGAAGGAGGCGCTACCTTTAAGTGTGTGAAGTGCACTGAACCCTTTGATTCCGAGCAGAGCTTGTTCCTCCACATCAAAGAGCAACATGAAGAGCTGTTGCGGGAAGTGAACAAGTACATCGTGGAAGACACCGAGCAAATAAACAGGGAGAGGGAAGAGAACCAAGGCAATGTCTGCAAGTACTGTGGGAAGATGTGTAGAAGTAGCAATTCCATGGCCTTCCTAGCTCACATCCGTACCCACACAGGTATGGTAATGCTCTCTTTGCAAGTGGTCTCTCTCACACAGAGTGAATTATACCATTGGTTGTTTTCTGCTTATTAATCTCTTCCACATTTGTTGTGAACTGGCATTCATATTGCCTGGCGAGCCCCTGTTGAAATTCAAACTTACCTAAATACAGTGATCAAAGGGCATAAAATGTAAGAGTATTTTAAATACAGTCACCTTTCTGCTCTTTGTTTCATATTAAGAGATTTCCTTCCCTTTAATCTAAACTGTAACCGTTAATTAGTTCTTAACTTTATACAATGAAGTGGCGGTGGTTTGAGAGAACAATTAGCTGTTCTCTCTAGCAGCTTCTTCCTTGCAGTTGTTTAATATCCACATTGGTTTTTTTCCCATTTCAGTTCAGTTACACTTTCAGTACTACATAATTCTTCATGACAGCCATTTGATATTCCATCATTCCTAAATGAATACCTATAAGGAGCACCAAGAGGTTTCTGTAGAACTAAGTTATGGGAGTTGGAGTTGGTCAGCCTTTTTGGAAGGTGCTGTGTAAAGCCGAGGTGATGCACAAGGATGTAGCATCTGATTTAGTTTCTGTGCTGATCACACTTTCAATTCATTTTTATGTTTAATTTTAAGTGGAAAAGTTAAAAACATTTTTTGTGGAAAAATGCATAAGCTGCAGTTCTAAATTTATGTAAAAATTCACTGCAATGTTTCTATAAACCTGCCATACATTCTTTATTTTAAATAGACAGCTTTTCTAAATCACTGAGCTCTGCTTAGACAAGTGGTGTCTCCATGGTTGAATTTATGAGTGGATTTGAATAATAAATTCACATTTCAATGAACATATTTTCATTAAAACTGTAAGGTTTATTTTACTGTACTTTAAAATAATGGCTTATTATGGAAGCTATAGTTTAAATTCATGCAGTATTTGAAACTTAGTGCATGGTTACAAGGAAGAGAACAAAAAGGTAAGAAAAGAAAAAAACATAAAGGAACAGTAATTCCTGGCATAATCCTAGAGTAGTTTTGTAAGGCTTTTTATGAAAAGGCAAGGGCGTGACTGGACAACAAAGTTTAAAATTAATCTTGGGGAACACGGACATTGTAAGTCAAACCTTTCAGAGTATTTTACTATAACTGCAGTATTCATGTATACCAATAACTCACATACTTAATACTTCCAGCATTACTTCTCTTCTGTCAATAACGTAGTTATCTGTGTTGCTGCAGGTAACATCTAACTTTGGATGCAGCGTTAAGTCTTTAGAGGGACGCTTGTGTTCACACGGTCAGAACAGCTGTATTAGTTCTTAAAAGGCCCTCTTACGGCAGATAAAACTGAATAAAACTAAGGGGGAGGATGCTAATGGAGCTCTCTTTAGAATTCTTTATGCAACTGTCTGGTCAAGACATGTTGCTTATAATTGATGTGTCCATTACTTGAATTCTCTTGTAATTATAGTCAATAAGTCTTGTAAATGTGTTAAAGCTCACTAAAAGCATACAAATTCAAGAACAGAGTAAGGCTAATAATTTAAAATAATCAATGTAGGCATTTCAGCACTTAATTTCCCTTGTGTGTTGATAGCTGATCATTCTTAATCCATTAAGATTTATTTAGTCGTTTACAATGCAAAATAGGTTTGCACTGGTCACTTGTGCCATTTGAAAATGTCCACCAGGTTAAGTGCAGAATGTAGTCCATTAGTCTTCCTTGACTATATGTATTAATTGCATTTAAAATCAAGTTAATGTGGATGTGAAAGTGAGGTAACTATCAATATATGACAAAGCAACCCTGCTTTACATAAGTTACATCATTGATTGTAACATTTAGTAAAAGTTAGTGTACTTTTTAACATCTGGTGTGTAGGTCTGATCGTGAAATACATTTTTATTGTGCTTTTGGATGGCCCTAAATATGCAAAGCAGTAAAAGAATACACTTCATTTTTTTGGTGCTGCTTGTGGAGAGGGTATAGAAGGATTACAGAATGCAGTTTTATCTCATGGCACCTTTAAATGAAATACTTTTCTTTTGTTTTTCTTCTTCACATAAATAGTAATGTGGAGATTTTTATTAATAGTTAATGGGAAGAAGGCTTTGTCTTGCAATCTGTATTTTTCATATTTGTGGTGTTCTTTGTGTCTTATAGAACCTTTCCTTCCAATCTGTATCACAGTGGATGGCAGTGGAGTAGCAACAAATATTTTTGGGTTATTGGCAGTGGTGTCAGAGGGAACTGACCTGCTCCACCAACTGTATATATACTGGCTTAGAACATTAGGGAATATTCTAATACAATACAGTATAGTAGTTCTAGCTTCTCATCTCTTCCAGAATAACACTAAGTATTTAACAGGTGCAGAGCTGCACATTTTTCCATTTATTGTCCTGCTTTTTTGGGTTTTTCAGTCTTTCTTCAGCATCTAGATGTGCATATATGTGTTTATGTATGTCTGCGTGTGTAAACATATCCAACTCTTCACCTTTTT
>WAAB01005433.1:0-19571 GCA_013389865.1 Piaya cayana
ACTGTTCCATAACCAGTGTCACAGCTTGTTTCACTGAATCTTTCTCCTAGTCTATCAGTTTGAGAATGATAAAACAGATTGCTTGGGAAAAGTTTGCCTTTCTTGTGGTTGCTTTTTCTGAAAAGGGGAGGAGAGGGAGACCAGTCAACAACCCCTTACTTAATCATAATTAAACCCAGCACAATAGAATATATTGCAACGCTCATTTATTTGCTGTTTATGGCAAAGCAAAAGGCTGATTGCAAGAGTGCATTTAGAAAAAGACAGTATTATTAGACAACTAACCAAAAAGACTGTCCCTGTACAGGATGTGAACTATTCGAATTCAAAATCCAGAGTTTGGTTATAAAGAGAATGCCGATTCTGAAGCCATAAGCAAAGGAGAAAAAAAAAATTTCTAACATCCATTCTATGGCATAATAAGGCTTTTAAAAAGTATCACAAAATTTCACTGTTTGTCTCATGATATATGGTAATGTACCAAGAATATATCAATATGAAATCATCTTAGTATAGGTATAATCATAGAATAAGAGATAATTCCTGATCCAAAGGATTTATAATTAAAATCTTCAAGATTAGAAGAGACTTTGGTGTTCACGGGAAAACAATAGCCCAGAAGAAGAAAGAATATAAAGTATATTTTTTTTACAGGAGTTATATTACTTGAGGATTTGGAGATAAACAGAAGAAAGGAGTGATATCATAAGGATGTACATTATGTTGATTTAGAAGGAAGGAAGAAATAATTTGAAAGGGGATATAGAAAAAGGAAAAAAGTAAAGAGAGCGCAGCAGGTAGGAATCAAGAAGAGGAGAATGTTAAGTTTTTAATTGAATATGTTCACTTGAATCTGGCTCATTTTGAGTCATGCGGAGGAGATATGAAAGTAAAATTAATGCTGGACTGTTGTCACTGTGACAATTTAACAACAGAAATACTTCCTATTCATTCTGTTGACTTGTATTTTTGTTCTTCCCTGAACTGAAGACTCATGATTACATTTCTGGAGTAGTTTTAACTCCTTGGAAAATTTATTAGACTATGTCTATTATGTTCTTCTATAATCTTTTTAATGCAGAAAAATTATATAAGAAAAAAGCCATTGAAAATGTGATTAAAAGGTATTTATGTTGGTAAGAGTATAAAGTTTTAAAGATTTAAAAGAATATTTGAAACATTAGAGTTAATAAAATACTATTCCCTGGAGTTAAAATTTAGATGAGGTCTAATTTAATTTTCTTCTACCATGAACTTTTCTTGTTCTGGTCTTTTATTGGACATTAGCATTCTTTTCCTGCAGCTAAGTTCTGAGGACTGCCATTTTGAAAAGAAAGTATTACCTTCTTTGTTGCAGGAGTGACTGGTATTTGCTGGTAGTATCATGCATGCAGATTAAATAGTTAAATATCTCTAAATATAGTATATTTCTGAAAACATTGCAAATCTACAGATATTCTTTTGATTTCAGAGATATGCTGTTAGCTTCTGGGATCCTGAAGAATAAATCTAAACTGTATGTAAATCTGCTTTTAAAATGCTCTTTTAGGTTGTAGTCAATGAAAATCAGTGAGATACTCATCCTAGCTAAATATACTTGTATGTTCTGTTTTGTTTTTAATCCAAACGTGTTGTTGGACCAACAAAAAACTCCCAGCATCCAAAATAACAAAACAGTCTGCTCAGAACAAAAGGAAATTTAATATTGGAAGCAAATGGCTTGGAGCTCTGGATCCTATGACTGAAATCTGGAAAGTGGTATTTTGGATCATCACACATTAGCAGGTTTCAGCTTAATACTGTAAAGTTAATTATGATAAGGCATTTTATAGAAAAGTTGTAACTATGAGTAAAACCAAGTCCCATTTCGATTGTATTAGGCTGGGAAATGGGTGGTCACATACTAGCAGGGAAAAAATAAAACCCCTAGAGAATACAGTAGCAGCTGAACAAGCTTAAATTCAATGACAGAATATAAAAATTTTTCTATACATCTGCATACATACATGTACACACATGCTTTAAAGGGAACCTTCTGAAGAGACTCAGTTCTTTGCTTTGAGGAACTGCCCTGTATGGAATACCACCAGGATTACAAGTAATTCAAAGGGTACTACAACCTTGACTATTTCATGAGCTGTTTTACATGTAGGAATCAGAGGTTTTATAAATAAGAACTCTCACTAGGAAATGGTCCCAATCCTTCTCTTTTCATGACTAAACCCTCCTTTCTCATTGTATGCATGTTCCAGTTGTAAAGAGATGATATTTTTTCAAAACTAAGTGATACTGCAAGGCAAATCGTACTAATATTAATAACAATGTTTCTGTAAATATTCAAATGCACATAAAAAAGACCATGCTGTGTCTTACATATTTAGAGAACAATGATCTTAGGCTATTTTTATGAACAGCAAAGCAGGTCTGGAGTGGAATCCAGAAACCACTGCTGTCCCAGTTTAGATGTCTTAGCCTTTGAGGGTGATGATTCTTTAATAGCACATTTGCAAATACTTTCAAATGCCTATGTGATTCCCTCTAAACTTGAAACAACTAGGATTTTCTCTCCAGAAAGAACATAACCTTTACTATTTCCAGTTTTATTGTGACTGTAAAGTTAATTTCATTTAATGAAATTCTACAGCTAGAGTGATTCACCGTGATTACTGCCATGTGGCTCTTCCAGCATTTTATCCTGCCTTGCTCCTATCTCCTTAATAGAGAGCTCCTGTTTTGCTGGGCTGCTGATATAGTCTAATGATGAGAGAAACAGAAACCTTTAGAAAGGCTTCACCATCCTTTTACAGACCAAACCTCTCAGCGTTAACTGCTTTTAAAAGCAACAGTAATCTTTCCCACATTTGTTGTGCCAATAATGAAGTCTTTATTAACACCTCATCCTCTTTATAGACTTGATAGAAGCAGATGCTCCATCTGCTTAAATATTTGAAAAGTTACTCCTAAGCTCCTAAACCAACATTTATAAACATGCTCATGAGTATATTTGGAAAGAATATTGTGGATGCAATACCATGGCATATTACTATAATGAAGCAGTAGGAGTATTCCTTACTGCTACATTGTTATTTTTATTATTCAATGCTAGATTCAGGAGAATAAAAAAAGCTGAACTTGGGTGCTTAAATAAAATGTGGGGATTTGTAACTTCTGTCACAATAGCTGTTTTTATATCATGTCCAAGCCCTGGTGGATTACAGTTACATTTAAATGGTACCCTCATATTCACCTTGATTTTTTTGATAGTTGGGCTAGGCTCTAAGCCAGCAAAGAAAAGCAGTAATGCACTCTGGAGTGTCATATTCAAGACAGAAAGAGAAAAGGCTCTTTGTTTTTTGGGGTGGAGATAAGGGTGCCAGCTAGGTACCTTTAAAAGAAGTTTGTGAGTAACCTACTCTAGTATAAGATTAATGGTTGCAAAAATGGCATTTCCGTACTCCGTATGGCTTTGTATGAAAGCACCAGCACTTACACATTCTATATGGCAAGAGACCTGGTAGTATATGCAGATTCCATTCTTGGAGGATCTGGGCTCAGAAATACAAATTAAACTTGCTCACAGAAGCACAGAATGACTGGGGTTGGAAAGGACCCTGCTGTGTTCAAAGCAGGATCAACTAGTACTGGTTGTTGAGGGTCATGTTCAGTCAGATTTTGAATATCTCAAAGGCTGAAGACTCCACAAATTCTCTGAGCAATCTCTATGCTTGACATTTATTACAGTTTAAACCAAAACCAGCAAAGTCAAAACAAAACAAAAAAAACACCTCAAAAGAAGTTGTTTTCTTATATTAAGCGGAATTCCCTGTATCTCAGTTTGTGCCCCTTGTCTCTCTTCCTGTCAGTGATCACCAGTGAGAAGTGTGACTCAATCTCCTTTACTGCCTACTCTCAGGTATTTTTAAATATTGACAAGACCTACCCGAGTTTTCTCTTCTTCAGGCTGAACAGTGTCCATTCTCACATTTTCTCCTGTTTCAGATGTTCCAGTCCTTTAATCATGTTTGTGGCTCTTTGCTGGACCTTTCTAGTACTTCCATGTCTCTCCTTTGCACTGGGGAGCTGATGCCTGGACCCAGCACTCCAGATGTGCCTCACAAATGCTGCACAAGGTGAAAGGATCTCCTCCCTTGACGTCAGCTGTGAGAACTTAATATTTCTCTTTTAAACTAAACAACCACTTATATTTTAGATTTTTTTAAAAAGTATTTATTTCAACCAGTCTCAAAGTGATTTTCTTCATTATTAGAAGGGAAGAATTATAGTAAGGGTAGATGGAAGTTTCTTTCCAGACCTACACTGGATAAAAGTTACATTTCTGCTATAAATGCATTGCAAGTACTTCCTTTTCAGCAGTAGATACATTGAGGTATTTATTCATTCCATCCCACACAATTCCTGAGGCTGAATATGTTGGCTTTAGCAACATTCCTATGATTAGTTGAACCTGAAAGATTGAAGCATTTCAATGTTGTTCTTCACCTAGCTTCTTCAACTAGTTTCTACACAGACTTTGTGCTTAAGATGATTTAAGACCTAGAGTAAAAATTGCATTTGTAGTTCCAGAAAGTAAAAGGATACCTTTAGAAAACCCCACAGCATATTTAAACATCTCAAAATTTTATTTCTCTTTTTATTTAATGAATACTAAAAATGTATTACCTCCAAGATTAACTTCTTCCTGTATAGTTGATAACTGAGACATACCAAGACTTGATTTGATTTTCTTGGTTGCATGCACTCTCTTGCTGAAATGACTTTTCATTATTTCAAAGAAAAAACATGAGTTGTGCACCTGTGTAAATCCATATGGCTTCTCCTGACCTAGTCTAGGCTCTCATTTCCACTTTTGCAAAATAAGATGGCTTAGGAGTGACTATGTATGAGATACACCTGCTGTCAAAATTTGACCTATTGACTTGAGAAGTAGCTTTGTCCTACTTGTGAAAATAATCTGATATTTTATCGTGTACCTATAAGTAGAAATTATGGGGTTAAACTCTAGGAGGTTTTAAGAATCTGGTAGCTAAATATCCAGTTTGGCACAGCGTTTAAGCACATACTTAAGTAGATCTGTTCAGTTCATGATTTGATTCCATTTATCTCCTCAAGTGCTGAATTGAACAAGCCTGTGAATTTTAGAAATGCCTCCGTTTAATTACAGTGTTTCTGTTATCAAGAGGTGCCTGAGAGAAAATAACAAAGGTTTTCCTTATTCCTTTTTTTCACACACACAAAATATTCATATGTGAGAGTGATTTCTGCACCTGTATGGTACATATGTGTATCTTTGGTAAGTTTAAATAAATTTGAAACAAAATAGTAATTTGAAAACAATAGAAAATAAAGCATTATAATAAGTTAAGTCTGGTAATAAAACCAGAAGTAATCAATATAAACCTATGGAAGAATGATTCTATTTAATTAATTTAGTATCTATTTTTATTGAATTACTGAATTGATTGATAAAACATAATGAAGTTACTGTTTTTTATTCAGCCTTCTATCAGATTACTGTTCATGCTAAGTATTACTAAATCATTATAGCATATATCAAAACATTAAACAATTTCAGAGTAAATACTTATCCAAATTTGAAGAAACTCGTGTCCAGAAGACTCTTAGTTCTTATGTGGCAGTGGAACAGGGCCAAATGTCAAGTACAACAACTTAAGTCAGGGTTTTGTTCAAGATAGTTGAGTGAGGATAAAGAACACACTTTCATGCCCTGCCAACTTCCACTCCTTCTTCTATCTGGTGCAGAGCTGTAGAAGAAGAAAAAAGTTACTGCAGAGCAAACATGGTACACAAATCCTACAAAGTTGAATGGAAGTGGGATGAGTCTGCGAGACAACAGACAGTGTACATCCTGATGTGTACATCTGAATGAATGCTTAAATTCAGCAGGTCTGTGTTTGTTCTATTGCCTGCTCTCTTCTCAATAAATGTCTTTTAGCAGGTACACCATAACAGGCAAATTCTACAATAACATCAGCTGAGTGAGGAGCAGAGAGAGAACAGAGAGGTGCTATCACTTTCACCTGGACAGAAAATAGTTTTGCAGTAAAAGTACCAGATCAGAAATTTTCTGTGGAAAAGGTACAGTTTTAATCAGCCTGTGGAAGAGCATGCACTGAAGTGTGCCTAAACTGGTCTTCCACTGGAGGCATGTCAGAGATCTTGCTGTTTCTTCTTGCAGCTTGCCCCCGTATATCATGTCTTCTTGATTATCCAAGTGAGCTATCTCATCAGATTCCTTTGCTTCTCTTCACCTTATATTTGCTGGGAACCTTAGCTGGCTATGTGGCCTCATGTATCCTGTAACACACAAACAGGGTTTTCATCATGTCCAAGGCACATAGCTGCTTCTGCACATCTGCAGCTCTGACAAGGAGAACATGTACAGTCCTTTGGTGTCTTTCATAGAATCATAGAATCCCCAGGTTGGAAGAGACCCACTGGATCATTGAGTCCAACCATTCCTATCAAACATTAAACCACGCCCCTTAGCACCTCGTCTATCCATGCCTTAAACACCTCCAGGGAAGGTGAATCAACCACCTCCCTGGGCAGCCTGTTCCAATGCCCAGTGACCCTTTCAGTGAAATTTTTTTCCTAATGTCCAGCCTAAACATCCCCTGGCAGAGCTTGAGGCCATTCCCTCTCATCCTGTCTGCTTGCAGTTGAGTTGTTTTGTGCCTTGGCCATGTGTCCAGCACACCTTGTCTTTTTGTGCAAAATTGTCACTTTTCTGAGCTAACCAGAAATCCTGGACAAAAGTTGAAGTTATTTTTCTGTCCAGATTCAATTTCCAGATGGCAGTGGACATGATATTTGGCACAAAATTACTGTACCTTGAACTCATGGGACCGGAACAGGTCAGTGAGCTCAGTATTTTGGAAACTAGAAGGAAATCTCCTGCCATTGGCTGAAATATTCTCATTTTGCCTTTACAATGAGAATATCTGCCAATGCCTGGTGAATTTCACTGATGTTCTTCAAGGTTTGGTAACTTTCAAGAGAAAATATTGGGTAGCCAGATGTTATATTTCCAAACCAGTCAGCTAAAAATATTAGCAAAGCCAAAAAAACAGACATAATTCTAAACAAAATGGGGTTTCAGATCTGTTTAGAATATCTTGATATGATTTGAGTTAGAAGAAAATATTTGAATATGGATGATATTCAGAGGGATGAAATTTTATTTTCTGACCATTTCTGTTACACTATATAGTATGAGTATTGTTTGAGTCCTTGCCCTCTACTAGTGCTAAACTACTCATTCAAGACCTTTCTGTAACGCAGCAAGGGCCAGAGAGCTTCATGACCAAATCAATATGATTTCAAATGAAGTCCAACTTTATTGAGGGTTAACCCGTTTATATAGGGCAAGCAGGCCAAAAACATCAGGTGAACTCTCATTGGTCACTACCCTAGCAACCAGCCTCTCATGGCAACCGCCCATCCCACATAACTTTGTTGCTAGGTTGCAAATCCTTGCCCCCCAACTTCAGGTTACTTTATTAACATAACACAACAGAGTCATTACCACTCTTTGTAACTTTACCCAGCTCCACCCTGCCAGGGCACTTAAAGAAACAATCCCAACATTTCTGGAAGATTTTTATCACTATTTAATTGAAACAGAAAAAAATGACAATTGGGTACATTGGTTTTAAACTTGTACCCTAAGTTTTGCTTATTGTAATCAAGGAAGAGAATATGTAGCAATTTCAAATTGATGTATCATTAGGAAGTTCAAGTGACTTATTATGTGAAAAAAATACAGAAGATTCTGTTTTTAAAGCATCATTTGTCAAAATCTTAGTAATTTTCTCCAACTCCTCTATGCACGTGCTCACATACACATATGCATTTCTGAGGCCATAAGGCATGATTCATCTCACTCATGTTAAAGAAAAGGGCACTGGATAAACTGATAAACTGGTGTTTGTCATTGCTATGCCCAAATCAATGAAAGTGTCTAGATTTGAGAGATACACTCTCCATACATAAACATTTGCCTAATTCCTTCTTCCATTTCCATTTCTTTAAAACATGCTATAATTTACTACTCTTGAATAAAGGTGCTACAGCTAATGAGAAGGAAGTGTGGACTACCTGGCATAAATTCAGCAGGTTGTCAGACAGCATTAGATGCCACACAAGAGTTCAATCAGGCACTTAGCACTAAAGAATTTCTGCCTGATTACATGGGTTTTTTGCACACAAATGGACCCTAATTTCAAGAAAAATTGTTCTTTAGGCAATAGATGTTTTACTTCGAGGACTTTTTCAGAGGGCTGATCAGTGATTAAAGTAAAAAAAAAGTCTTATTACATGCTAGTCTAGGTTATTATTAGATACAGTAATCCTGCCTCTAAAACAGAGCAGAAGTCAAAATACAGGAAATAATTTAGTGCTATTTTTATCTGAAACTGTACGCCCAGATTATTAAACCATAATATGTGCTAAAATAATTCTAAAATTCACTTGTAATGATGGAGAGACTACTGATTCGCAAAATGAAATTATATCTCAACCCTCATATATTAGCAAATCTACTACAACTGTTCCTGTACAAATAAAATTAGTAGAAATAAAATTTAAATCCTCACAGGTAATGCATTTTCATTCTCATTTGGAATTTACTATTGGTATCAAAAAGTATTGTCCCCTCAGTCAGTTGTAAAAACAAGTTGAAAAATTACTACATCAAAGTTTTTGTGAATTTTGTCAAGATTCTTGACCTCTCAGTATGCAAAATATTCAGACTTGGAGAAAAATAAAATATTGTCATCCTAGGAGATTTCTCAAAGAAGTCTGAGAGATTTCAGGAAATTAAACTATTTGAGAAGTACTCCAATGCCCACGCTTGTCTTCTCTCAATTTAACAAAAAACATCAGGGACCATTGTATTGCTATAGTCATATAGGCATCCCTCAAACAAGTCAAGGGTGTGAGTATCAAATATGATAAACTTTTTTAATAAAAGTAATGAAGTGACATTCTGCAGCAGTTTGATGTGGCTTGCCATGAAGCAATTTATCATAAGTGTGAAATAATCTGTCTCTTTAAATAGAGAGAGACACTTATTTAACATATAAGAAACAATAAGATCTATATGTAAAATCTAAATATAAAGCTCACTATGAAGAATCCAGAATTTGCTAACAGGTAGTAAATACATAGTTATTCCTGTGCTAACTATATTCTGTGCTATTCAAAGAAGCATCAGATGATTATGGCTGAGCTAGACTAAAGAGAACTTGATTATTCATAAATGCATTCATATTTTCCATGGTCAAAATTAGATTTTGACACTAACAGCTTACTCACTGAAAGGATGAAAGTGACAAAGGAGAACATCAGTTTTCCTTGTGAAAGTGCAAGCCTATTAGCTTTCTCCTTGAGAAAGCATCCTGGGAAAAATTAATGAACTAACTGACTCAAAAGCACTATTGTAGCTGAAACATTACTTTTCCTAATTGTTATCTGGTTCCTTTTACAACTCTCCAAGTATCTCCTTTGTGATTAAATAAAAATATATCTGCAGATCTCTTCTCTGGGAAGACACCAAACAGTTTATACTGCTGGATGCTTAGAACACCCAGTTGGGCACAGGGATTATGTGAAAAGTTCCTTAGCCTCACCTGTACATTTTTCACAAAACTTCTTACAGCTTTGATGAAAATTAAGTTTGTGTAAGTGTCCTTCAACTTTGTGTTAGTACAAACTCTATTTCTGGAAAGGAAAGCAAGATGGACACCTCAGGGAATTTTGCAGATTAGTGCTATATACTTTAATATACATAACATTCAAAATCATATTAAATGGGCCAAGAACTATTTTCTGTCATTGAGGTTAACTGTTACATCACAGCTACATCTCTGCAGTTACACTTGGTTCTCCCCTGACACAGGGGAACTATACTTAGTCTGTGTAATGGGAAAGGTTCTTGGTCTACAACTAACCTCCAAGATACAGCTGGGTTTTGTCTGGTCAAGTCCCAGTCAACACAATTAAAAAACATGCCTATGATTACACAAATAATTTCAGCAATCACGAGCAATGATCAGGCCTGGTGCATTTGCCTTTTTTTTTAGTTTATCAATAAAGAAAACAATAAAATGCATAATTTATAATGGAGGTTTCTCCTGACAGCCTCATAACTAATCTGGAACTGATTCCTAAAGGTGAATTATCACTGAGGATGGTCGAGAATTGGAAAAACTGCAAACTAGACATTGCACTCCAGAAAATCTGCTTTTTATTGCTTTGTTTTCAAGCTCTTCCAAACAGGATCAGAGTTTCCCCAAATGTGGTGCTTATTCATTATTCATCATTAGACTGCTCATCTAGGTAAATGATTGTCTATAAGCTTTCATCAGTTGATGTCTTTAGCTGTCCCTAACAGTCAGATACTAAGTGTCTCAGCTGGAGGCTTTGGATAAAATTTGACTCATCTTTAACATGCCCTGGAAAATTAAGTAACTGGGATTGAAGTACAAAACCTGCAGCAGAATTCCTTTATTTACCACCTTCACTCCCACCCCCCCCAAAAAAAAATATTTGCAGCTCCAAATTCTTTATGTATAGCCACCTCTGTGATCCTTGTTGGCTGGACTTCACTGTGTCTGAAAGATTATAGCATATCTGAAGAATACTCAAGTCTTTTGGAAGGTTTTCATTACAAATGTGCCTGCCCTACATCTTTGATGTTAAAATACACAGTCAGACATCTGCCCTTGTTGAGTATCACTTTGTTTTGGGATTATATAAAGGTTGTGTANCATTTACCACCCTCACTCCCAACCACCCCACCCACCCCCCTCCCCCAGAAATATTTGCAGCCCCAAATTCTTTATGTATAGCTACTGCTGTGATCCTTGTTGGCTGGAGTTCACTGTGTCTGAAAGACTATAGCATATCTGAAGAAGACTCAAGTCTTTTGGAAGGTTTTCATTACAAGTGTGCCTGCCCTACATCTTTGATTGATAATCTGTTAAAATACACAGTCAGACATCTGCCCTTGTTGAGTATCACTTTGTTTTGGGATTATATAAAGGTTGTGTAAAGCAGCATGCCAAATCCCTGCTGGAGTTGCCCAAAGAAACCCTAGGGAACGCAGCTATTTATACCACTAGTATTTCCCCTGGTTAAGCACATACTTCCTGAAGATATCATTGCAAAGCTGCCTATTGGGCTTTTCTCCAAGTATTCTTTGGAGATGTCTTCATAAGGTCAGTTCTTCATCCTCCTTCCTGCTTTTTGGACAGGTCTCAAGACCTGGACCACAAACCTATAGGCAACCACAAATTCGTCAGAAAACTCCACACTGCATATATCCATTCTAAAGTGTTTGATAAATGCGACCTCTTTAAAAACTATATTCAATAAATCCTGGCTGAAAATATCAGGCTATTTTCTTCATCTTCTGAGCAGGTGTCCCCTAGGCTTTAAAAATACTACAGAAAGATTGTACATGATTCATGTATCATACTGGGTTTGTGTAGGATTAATTTGTAGGAGGTGAAATTGCAGCCCTTCTCTGCACTGGAGGTCATTTCAGATGAAAGCTTATAGCACGGTGCCCAGATATGAAGGCTGCACAATTTTTATGTTTAATGAACACACTAGATTCCAAAATTGAGCTCAGCAGGAAGAAAGATTTTGCACTGATTTCAAAAGTGATTGCACCTCTGTGTGTTAGCTTGCATAAATAACCACACTCTTCTTGCAACATGGCACATCTCTGACTAGTGCATCATCCCTTACCTGGGCACAGCAGTCTGGCACCATCATTTGGTAAAGTAACACAGTTCTGAGCTGTGTCAAGCAATTTGCTGGAGCTAATGAATCTTAGACCAGAACCTTATTGATGTATTGCCTTTCAGCCTCTTGCCTCCACAGATATTACTCCTGTAGAGATGGCTTCTTTCTCATCCCAGTCCTGCAGAACTGGAAACCCAGGAAATACAGAGTCCTAAGCTGACAAGGAAAAAAGTCAGGTAAATCAAGACACCGTTTGGCAGTATGAAGTTTATGTGAATGAGCCCTACTGTTAAGATTGGGTTATTCCCTCAATACTTTGGCCTCAGAACCCGAACCTATAACTCTGGTCATGTGGCATTGTGCCAGGTGAGCTTAGCATATAGAATCAATGTGTGTATCTGCTCTTTCATGTGCCTTTGCACTAATTTACAGGAGCACAGCCAACTGCAAAGCCTACATGCTCATAAGTTAGATGAACATCAAGATCAATATTAATTTCTGAACATCTCAGAAGCAGTTTAGGTTTCTGTCTCCACACCTCTTCTCCTTTCTGGAGCTACAAGTCTCAGTGGTCGGCATAAACCTTGGATCTGACCTTTCAGCTTACTGAGCTCCCACCTCCCAGCTGACTGAGCCCAGCACTGCAGAAGGCTAACGGGACGCAAGACTTGTAAAGGAAAAATTGTGAATTATAGTCGTTGCTGCTTTTAAAAGGACTACATGTTCACAAGTCTTTGAAAAGATGCAGTCTTGTCTTCTACCTTAAGGTAGTTCTCATCTCTTAACAGTCTAAGGTACAGGCTGAATTTTCTGACAATGAAAGTTCTTCATCATGCTTCCTCTTCAGAGTTTTCTCTCATAACCCACTAGGTAGCCCACAGAGAGCATCTACTATCTGATGTGTGTAAATCCACATCTTATTTGAAAGCCTCCAGTCTCTTTAGCTGGATTGACATAAAGCCAGAGAAATTACTCTTTCACAAGGCACTGGTTGTCCATTCAGAAACAAAAGCCACTCTCAGCAGTTTCTTTAAAAGTTTACCTACACATTTTTTCCTGAAAGTTATACTAGGAAAAAACTGATGTTGTCACAGTCAGGATGCTTCTACAGTACAGTACATCAACAGGGAAATAGCACACAAAATGAAGAATAAAGAAAAACCAAAACTTAGTTTTACATGGATGTTTGACAAATCTTCCCTGAAACTTGCCTATTTATTTTCTGTCTTCTACAACAGATAATCCATTTAGTGTCATTTAAAGGCATGTATTGCCTAGTCTCAGCTGCTGCAAGTTCTTTCTTTTTCTAATGCCTCTCAAAGCATTATACTAGCCAGTAAATTACACCAGGCAATAATTACCCTGTTAAGGGAGCTTTCAAGCATGTATGTATTCCCCATAAAGCAAAGGGAGATGCAGGAGAGACCTGCATCTATCTTTAATGTACTGTTAAAGAAATGATACAGATTCAAGAACAGCAATTTACAACTACAGAAGTCAGAATTACTAGTAACATAGGAAAGAAAAGAATGTTTTCTTGTCTCTTACTTTAAAGTACATTTTTGCTGTGCTTGTCAAAAAAAAGCTTCCATTAAATTCAAAGCCGTTATATGCTCTTTCTTTTATAGGATGCACCTGGGAGCCCCCAAGCTGTCCCTCTGATTGGAATGGGACTGTGAAAATGAGAGGAGAGACTTTGTTCAGTTTATTAAACATGCAGGTAGGGATACTTAGGAGATCAGATGTGGAAAATGCTGTTTTAAGTAACTACTGCCTAAGGAGTGGTTAGACCTCTTAACAGTTACGTTGTGTGTAAGGAAATACACATAGAACAGAACTGTTTGTTTTAAAGTCTTTTTTTTCATATTCTGAAGACCTAAGGTATTTTTGAAGAATATTTGTTCATCCTGTTGAGCAATCATTTTTCTGTTCAGGTTTATGATTATCAAGATTTGTCAGGGCAGAAAAAGCTCAGAGATTATACCTATATGGTTATGGTGCTTATAGGTTCTCTGGAAGTATTCCTTTTAATAAAACCATGAATTAGTACTCATTCTATTAGAACTAGAGTAGGGGGAAAAGGCTACAGAGGTCTTCCTTGCACAAAAGAGTTAAAACAATGCTGGATAATTTCTATAAACCTTATGAAGGATATCAAAGATACAGATGTATCTTATTTAAAATTATGGAAAAGCCCATTTCCCTAGTTTAGATTACACCTAAGCCAGAGCTGCTGTAAAACACTGTCCTGGGATAGATTTTTGGAGCCTTTTCCCCCTTTATTCCCAAGAAGAATTAAAAGTATTGATGCTGTACTTTGAAGGATGGAAACAAAGGTATTTAAGGGTCACTTAAACAAGTATTTCACTTTCCAAACACTATTAATTTTTTTTAAAACTTGTTCATGTTTTAAAATACTAAATTTTACAATATGTTACTTTCTTGATAGTAATGCCAAAACACTTTTGCAAAGAGACTAATTCTAACTTGACATTCTAATTTAACATAGTATTTCAGTCCAAATTGGTCAGTAGCTATTTTATTTTAGTAAAAAGGGCTTTCCATCAAAACATTCCTAGCAAGCTTTCCAGCTGACAAAACTAATTACTACTATTTATAGCCTTATATATCTTATGCTTATGCCCCCCTGCTGTGGAACAGAGGTAAGGGGACCTTCAAATTTGTTCTCACTTTTATTATTGCCTTGAACTAGATACAAAGTTTACATCAAATTTTACTTCTGCTTTGAAAAGCTTATTTTATTTTTGCTGTCTATTACCTCTATTAGGTATGCACTCTCACTTTCTAGAAAGTGTTGCATAAATAACTTCATGTGTTAATAATAATAAATGATCTGGTTGCCAGGATTTGATACCTCTTGTTAAAGCAAATCTTCTCTAGTGGCATATGCACATTTGCCCAAGGCAAATTAATTTTTGTAAACTAAGATTTTTCATTTTATTTTCAATGATTAAGAACTTTCTACCAATCAAAAAATTGTGAGCTTGTTGTTTGTTATCCACATTTTTCCCTCTAAAAATAGAATTTTCCATTCCTCTGTTATTTTGTAAGCCAAATATTTAGGTCCTTAGTTCTTATTTATTAGTTAAATATACTAAATTGCAGTTCACAGATCACAGCTTCTCAATCCAGTCTGAAGCAGTTCTGTATGTGAACTCCACCACTGCTACAGCATTTTCTACTGTATTATACTATCAGGTCGTTGGGAACTCTTTAGCAGCCTTATCAAAGGACCTTGTCTGTTTCTTTTCTGTGAGTGGATATAGCTAGTCATACTTTCTGTGAAAAAAATATTTTTTAAAAGTTCTGAGTTCTTCAGAGTCTCACCAGACTTTTCTCCTCACAAAATTTTATATAGTAGTAATTTTTTTGTAATTTTCTCCCCCTCTCTAGTAGTGGTGCAGTAATATAGTCATAATGCTGCATCTATTAGCCCACTATACTGTTGTTCAGCAATTTCTACATCATAGCAGATAGGAGCTTTTAAAACTGCATTCAGTGAGGTTTTTTAAACCAAAAATACTCTTTCTCATTCCTTTGTGGGATGACATCATAGTTTTTTCTAAAACAAACACTGGAAGGAAACAGTGGTTGATGTTGAAGTGTGGAAGCACCTTTTCCCTCTCCAAAGAAGCTGCCAGAAAGGGAAGAAAATTCACAAGTTTTGTTTTAGTTAATGAAGTCAAATAAGAGGTGGCAAGGAGGGCAGGCAGCAACTTCCTCTGCCCACACAGGCAAACTCCCTGTATCCTGGAGCCCATGTAGTCAGGGGATGAAACCTGCAGTTGCTCTTCTCTAATCTGGGACTTCATATGGAAGTTTCACTACAGTCATTGCTTTCAGCTAGCCATTAGTTGGATATCAACATTTTAAAGATAAGAGATCATTACTGAAATATAGTGGAGAACCCCTTATGTTCTTACCATATGCAGAATAGCAAACTGAATGACCCCATCACTTTCCCCACCTCAGATGTGACACTTGTAAGTTCTGAAGAACCTTTTGTAAATTATTCTTAAGTATCTGGCCCCGAATTAAAACTTTTTTTTTTTTTTAATTCATATAATGTTGCAGGACTTCTAATGTTTTAAAAGGCTGGAGGTATTATATTCACTGGAGTTATGACTAGTTACCAAGTACCTAGGATACTTGGTAAGAAAAGACATGTGAGAAAAGGCTTCATGTTCTGGCCACTTGCAGGTATTTTATAATACTTTCAATGATCTTGACTCTTTCAGTATTATTTTGCTTATTATATACTACATTTCACAAAGTGAAATACGGCTTCATTTAGGTGGTACAGAATTCCCCTTTTTCCTCATGAAAAACCCTTTTATGTCTAAGTACAGGGGTTTCTAAAGGTGTTAACGAACATGTGGTAAGGTTGAACCAGCAGTAGAAGATGCCAAGTTGCACCTGTTATTATCTCTAATTTTTTTCTGAGAGTTGTGCCTTGTTTTGATCAAATATTTGGTTTTGTTATTTAACTCACACTCAGTTCAGTAACTCAGTTCCTTTGAGCATAGCACTTTCCCCCTTTCCTTCTCCAGCTTGAATTACCTTCAGATTATGTTTCTTTACAATAAATAAGCTGTTCTGTGTGGTGGTCAACACCCTGCTTGGATACTAGGAGCCCACCAAAACCACTCTATCACTCCACCTCCTCAGATGGACTGGGGAGAGAAAATACAACAAAAGGCTTCTGGGACAAGATAAGCACAGGGTGAGATCATTCACCAGTTACTGACACAGGCAAAATGGACTCAAATTAAGAAAAATATTTTTAATTATTACCAATCAAAATCAAAGTAAGGTAATGAGAAATATAACCAAATATGAAACAACTTCTTCTCACCTACGCCTTTTTCCAAGGCTCAAATTCACACCTAATTTTCTTTACCTCATATCCCAAAGCAATGCAGGGGAACAGAGATTGGGGGTTGCCATCAGTCCATCACATGCTTTTTCTGCCAATCCTCTGCTCTGGCATCTGAAGCAGTTCCTCCCTCTCCTTCTTCACTGACCTTGGTGACTGTAGAGTTTTTCAGTTTTCTGATGCACTTTTTTTTTTTTTTTTTTTTTCTTCTTCTTCCTGGATATTTTATCAATGGGACCCTACCACCAGTGGCTGATTGGCTCAATCTTGGCCAGTGGTAGGACTGTCTGTTAAACAGCATGGAGAGAAAAGATAGGTTAACCAATCCCTTAATTAAATCCTTTCCTTTTCTATAGTGAAGACTCTATATAAAAATCTAAAAATCCAAAAGAGAAATGTTTAAACGAGGTCCTGGTTCCTTGTTACATTTAGAAATTTTCAGACAACAAAAAGTCTAGAATTTGAGGCACACAGCTAAATACAGGTAACACTTTCTCAGGCATGTTTTTTTCTTCCCTAAGTGTAAAGGTTATAGGTTTTTAAATATTGAATTCCTCATTAAACAGTTGTATTTCTACATTTTGTATTCTTATTCTCAAAAATTGTTGATTTTTAAAATACATACCCGAGAGTTTTTCTGAATAGACATTTTTTTCTAATCTATGATTAACCTACTGCTTCTGAGTAATCCAATTATACACATTTCATTCATTCTCTGATATATATGCCTCTGAGACTTTCTTGAGGGGGATGACATGGAAACCAAATTCATAATTTCTTTAGGTACTGGTATGTCCAATTTAGAAATAGGAAAATTGAAAAGCTAGAAAGTGGTATGAGTAAACAGAATGCAACCTACTTTATTTTCCACTGAGTGCTTTGTCCACAGCATTAAATACCAGGCTTGGTTACCATTGGCAGCAATTATAGCTTAATTGATTACTTGAGGAAGAAGATGATTATTGATTAGCAGGTGGAAAGTTAATTTTTTTTTCAGTTTTCTTATTCTAGGAAGTGAATGCAAAACAGAAACAGTGAATGACTCACAGAAGACACACATCCTACTCTGCACCTCTCCTAAGCGAGATTTTCAAAGAAAAAGCATAATTTGAAGTGTTGTGGGTAACGCTATGTAAATCACCTTATCGACAGGAGAACCTTTTACTGTTGGGGATTATTAATACTTTTTTTGTGTGTGTGTAACATCTACAAAACCAGATCCTAAGATAGGTATTAAAAGCAAATCAGTACCAGAATAAGAAATCATCTGAGCATCTCAAGCTCATAGCAGTTAACTAGTACATGGTATCTGATCCAAGGTGTCTGTAGCGAAAATAATTAAACATTCTAATAAAACTCTAATGATCATTTTTACCTTCTGAAGAATAATCTGGGCTTTTTTCAGACCGCAACTTGGAGTTCCCTCACTTACTCTAGTTACTTTCCTTTTCCAACTTTTTCAGAAATCTAGTTCGCAAAGACACAGAAATAACCGAGGAGTTTAAAATTATTTACAGTATAAATAATCTTTCTCTTTGTAATGTTTAGTAAATATTCATTTTGTAGCAATGTTATATATACAAGTAATGTCCTCTTTAAAAGTATAGTGGACTTGTACTTGCACAGATGTAGATGAGATTGTTCTGATCTTGTAGCGGACTGTTGTAGAATGCAGAATCCTTCGCATTTTAAAATAGTCATATACATAGCATAATATATACTCGTACACTGTAGAGAGTGCAGCTGTTGTTAATGTCTAACAAAACTGTCCAGTCTCTGATGAATTCTGAACTGTTCTCCACCAGTCAGAATGCATGTTTACAATACTCAATACATCTGGCTGACTTTAATTGCATTAGCTTTGCTGCACCAGAGGTGGCATAACTTTCATGCGAGCTAATTAGATTTGCTCAATTTAAACAGACACATTAATGCAGCTCAGCAAGGCTCAATTAAATCTGTTTTCAAAGCAAAAGCACAATGTGAAGCATTATGGGTAATGCTATGCAAATTGCCGTATTGGCAGGGAAGTTGAGTGAGTTGCTTGCACTGCCTATTGGCACAAAGTAAGTTTCTCCAGTTAGATTGTGAAGTCTAAAACAGCAAGACATGTATTCTGCATCCTCTTTCTTCAAGTTTTTCAAAATGGTGCATCTGCCTTCCCAAATAAAGGAAGTGATTTGTGAGTTTGTTTAGAAAACTGATGTCTTAAGGTTTCATCTCAACCTTTGTGCCCACTGATTTTATTTTATATGCTTTCCCTTACTGAGGCAACAGCAGAACCTAATGCTAATACATCTCCATAATGGGATTCCAGAACAATTGTACGTTCCTGGTGTTCCAAACTTATTACACTTAATATTATTCTTACCTTTTGCTAATGCTCAAACATGGCTGTCTTTAATTTAATTTTTTTTTCAGTTATATACTGTGACCCAAAATGCTTAGCCTTGCAGGTTTACTTCTGATAAGTGAAACCTGCTGACAGAGACACGTTTTCTTGGTTTTATTCATTGCGCAAAACTTGTAAAATATTTCCATCACATAGTGATATTACAGCACACAGATTCAAATCAACTTTTTTTTTTATTCTGGCCCAGAAGAAATAGCAGGTGGATTTTTCTTCAGGAACAATGGAGTTGTCATGCTGCAGGCCACATCCAGTGGGAATCAAAGGTAGTGTTTTATGGTGCAATCAGGTTGCCATCAGCTTGTCACTAGAACCACTTTTCATTTGGGTGTCTTAAATATTCTTTCTGCTCTAAAAATCAAGAAACAAGGGGACCCTTAAAGAGAAACTAAGCATGATAATTCTGCTATCAATTTCTTCTGCATAATAAGGTGTAAGATTGACCATGTATTTTGGAGGTTTTTTTTTTTT
>WAAB01005433.1:20346-30766 GCA_013389865.1 Piaya cayana
ATCAACTTTTTTTTTTATTCTGGCCCAGAAGAAATAGCAGGTGGATTTTTCTTCAGGAACAATGGAGTTGTCATGCTGCAGGCCACATCCAGTGGGAATCAAAGGTAGTGTTTTATGGTGCAATCAGGTTGCCATCAGCTTGTCACTAGAACCACTTTTCATTTGGGTGTCTTAAATATTCTTTCTGCTCTAAAAATCAAGAAACAAGGGGACCCTTAAAGAGAAACTAAGCATGATAATTCTGCTATCAATTTCTTCTGCATAATAAGGTGTAAGATTGACCATGTATTTTGGAGGTTTTTTTTTTTTTGTACAGAACCTGATGTCTCCAAGCACTAATCTCTCGTCTAGCATGCAGCTTCACTTACACCTTCATGAATTACACTCACTTCTCTCAATGGGAGAATGAGATGATTAGGCCATTTGATGACATTGTTTCCAACACAGCATTGTAGGAAGATATTGCAATTAATAGTAACCATTTTATTTTAATGTAGTGAGGCTCTTGGTTTGATGTTTCTTCAAGCATTCTCACAGGTGGACTACTTTAGTGGTTTAGATTGTTCTGCTGTGACTTTTATGGCTAGGTTGATTGGCAAAGGCAATCTCCAGAACAGAATCTTCAGAATTTCCTACCAAATATGAAAACATTTGAACTCTAGTGTCTATAACGTATCTGTTAGTGAACAGTGTATGTTTTTCACTGCTACATTATGTGGGGATTTCTCGCCCTCTCCAATCTCTTTTACTGACCCTATACACAGATGCCTTTTCTATAAAGGAAAACCTCCTAGAGTGGCTAAGATTCTTCTGCTTTTTGTGTGATTTTGCAGGAGGTTTAAGAGGAGGAAGAGTATCCTCTTCTGGTCAGAGAATAGGGCTTGTGAGGCTGAAATCAAACATTTGTGTAAATAAAAAAAAGACAGCTTAGTGTTTAAAACCAGAACCACATTAGAGGTAGCAACAAATTATTGGATCTCATTGTCTCATATTTTAGATGCTTACACACAATCATGACTTTTTAGTGGAGTAGTAATCACAGTAAATTTAAATTCAGTGACACCAAGAGCCTCTCAAATGAAAGAAAATCAGCAACTTTATTAAATAATATCTGGAAGTTACTGCCACACTAGTGTGAGGGAAACCAATATGAAGCAGATTGCTCTATGATTAGACAAATTCATATGACAATTGAATTCAATTCATGGTTTATAAATAGGAAATAAAATTCATTTGCCCTGCACTCTAGTAGATTCCATGTTTGCACAACATATCCAGCTTTGACTTTAGGTGGAAGCCCTTCTTTTCCTTTTATAATCTCATAAGTCATATGTTTCACTCTCAAACTGTAGATTTTGCAGAAATTGATGTTTTAAACAGAAATGTAGTATTTATCACAAGCTTTTAACCAGCAACTTTAAAACTAATTCCCTTTAGTGGATTCATATTCAGAAAGCTGATGTCTGGCACAGACTCTGCCACTGTGTTGTAGCTGTGTTCTCTCTGGCAACTCTCTAACTACAGACATCCATATAATAATGATTTTAGAAATTGTGCTGTGTCCCATCCACCTTGCAGTATCTGACCTAAATGCTTAAGAAAGTCTTGGGAAAAGTAGAATAAATTCTTTATACAATTTGGTCAAGGGATTGCATTTTCTTTTGGTGTTTTTTTGGGTTTTTTTTTTCAAATTCCTGTTGCAAAACACTTTAAATTTGCTGCAAGTACCACAATATTGCGTGGGTTTAAATTAAACAGTGAAAGCTGTTTTGGTTTACCTTTCCCAGTTTGGTGATTTACTTAGGGATTTTATCTTCTAAATTGCCACTGGAATATGAAGGTCATTCCATACTGGGCCAATACACTGGTTTGAAACCATCTTTTGGTATTGTAGATTATGGTGCTCAGGTTCCACATAAAATGATTGCTACTGAAATGTCAATGTCTTTAAAACAAAGCACTTTCTCTAGAAGTCTAAAAGTTAGTCTCAGATAAACATGTAATTAAAACTTAATAAGACGGGAAAGAATAAGAAACTTAAGGAATCAGCTGTACTCGTGTAGTCTGTACTAAATATCTTGTGTGAATTTTGGTCTCTTCAGTAGAAAAGTTCTACATTTTTTCAAATTTATTTTCTCTTTCTGTCTAAAACATCATGCTTAGTCATGAAAGAGTAGTCTTTCACAAATCTTATGCACAGAAGACACAAAACCTAAACTTTAGAAGGTGAATTTGTTTATACTTTTGTCTATAGTTATCCTCAAAGAATTTCAGGGAGAACAGTTGAGATAAATGAAATTTAATTGCTTTTTATCCTCTTAATTCTAAACTTAAAAACAATTAAACTCTATACATTTTGAACAAAACATGACCATTATCTAATGTAGTCCCAGATGGAAGCCTTATAATTATAACGCTTATTTATTAATATGACGGATAATGCATAAAGATACAGCTGCAGTTATAGAAAAGTCAGTTAGTGCAACACCCTAGAGGATGTACTCTAAATGGGTAAAATTCAATAATAATGATAATTACTTTCATCCAGAAGGGTTAAAAATTAGATTATATAGCTAACATGTTGTCTACATGTTTCAAGGCTTAGTCTAACTCTGATGCCCTGATGATGTGGTTGACCCTTTATGTTCCAGAAAATATTTTCCACTTTAAGTTGAGTTTATACCCTCTCTCTTTTAAAAGGAAAAAGGGTATGAAAGTATTTGAGATGAAAAACAGTTCAAAATGGGCAAGAACTTTTTGAGTCAAGGAAAGGTTAGAATTTTTGCCTTTCTACTTTAAAAAAAAAAAGCAAACCTCATGTATTTTAAAGAAAAATATTTGAAAGCTTGTTGTTGCAACAGAACCACAAATACTGTCTTTCTATGATCCTGTGAAAAAAAATGTCCTGGAATACTGTTTACCTAATAAAGACTCAAATTCAATATGCCTTTCCAATTTTTTTGAGAGAAATTTTGATTCTCAATGTACTTTCTCTGTTGCTTCTTAAGTCTCCCAAATCTTCAGGTGTTTGTGGATCTTTTCCTGGTGTCACAACACTTGCTCCTATTAAAATTCCTCACCAATATTCCTATATAACATAGAAATGAGACTTTTATGTAAAGATATCATTTCTTCTTTTTGATCTTAGACTCCAGCACATTGACTCACCCTTCTGATATTGACTCCTCTTTTTGTATTATCATAAAGAAAGTAAAGAACTTACTTGGTATTCTGCTGCTTACACGTGGAAAAGATGTGTCATGAGAGGTTTTTCTTTATGACAACCAAAGACACAACAAGATCCAATGACTTGGTTAAATAAGATGCAATTCCAAGCCCAAAGTGCAATTAAACATTGAAACAGAATTCCCAGGGGAGATGTTAATTTTGTTTTCTAGTACTTGTCCTATTTCTGATGTTTACTTCTTGGGGTAAAGAAGGTCAGGTAGGATTATCACATCAGTCCCTTCTGGTCTTCACAGACAAATCCTGTGACTTACTGCGGTCCAAGTGCGGTGCATCATAATTTTAAATGTCTCAAAGAGAAGGCCTAGGGGTAACTAGGCAGATCTTCATTCATCAAATATAAAATGCAGTGACGATTCTTTTTTCATTCTCTAGACTATCCTATGTTTTTTGTGTAATGCTTTATTCAAATACAAACTTGAAACCTCTGTTGTTTGGGGAAAAAATACATTAAAGTCAGGAATTGATGAAACAAGAATCTTCAAAATGGAAATAATTAACTTTAGGAGCTGTACATTTGCAAAGCCACTTAAAATAATGTGTGTTTTGATACAATTCCATTACTATTCTCTGTATATATTTTCATAGCATAAAATTAAAACTTCAACTGCAAGGAAAGCATCATATTTATGCTTACCCTTTTGATACACTTATTATCAGGTCCTTCCTAAAATCTGGAGAAATAACTGAAATAGTCTTCTGAAATCAAGGATTCCAGTAAAATGGATTGTTTCCTGATCTTTTAAAAGCCATGCTCTTCTTTTTATATCATATAGGTATTACTATCATATTTTAAAAAACCAAGCTACTGTATTTAAGAGGTACGAGGTTTTATTGTTATTTCAATTTCTACAACCAAATGTACAAAATTTCATTGACCAGGTACTTATGTTTTTGTTAGTAGTGACATTTTTTTGAGTCATGTAAGCTATCCAGAACTAGAATTTTTTTTTTATTATTATTATTTTTGGTAATTGTACTGTTGTGATGGTCATGATCGTCTAAAGCATATATCTAATAAGAAGGTATTTGGATTGATGGCCAGGTGATATAAAATCAAAAGAAACCAGCCTGCAGACTGACAAAAAATATTCATCTGCTTATTTATTTATTAAACTATGTATTTATTTGGTCCTGACTGGTTTTCTAACAGTACCAGTCCATTAACAAGATATTTCATCTTCCTATGAAATCTTCCTCTTTGAGAAAGAATTAAAGGAGTCAGAGAAAAGACTGTGGGACTGTGCCTTATTAAATTTCTTTTTTCTATATGTGACGATGTTATAACTGACCATCTTTAGAGAGATAAGATAAATGCAGCTTCAAATTGTGTCTTCCTTTTCAAAGTATTCATTATGAATTATTTTGCTTCCAGAAACACATCTTGTGTTGATATGTATTGGCATTGGCCTTTCTGGATTAAGTGCCACAAGAATGCACCTAAAATCTGTTCGTAGCAAAATAACATATGTTAAATATCTCCTCAATAAGCATAAAAATTCTGTGAAAGCTAATTTAAGAAATCATGAATACGGGAGATGTAAGTTAACATGTAGATGTAACATATGTAAAAAATGAATGATGTTCAGGAATTCACATATGCTATGTTCATACAGTAATTATTGAAAATAGCTGATTTTTTAATTGAAAGTAATGCTCTGGGTGCAGATGTGTAAACAAGTTATAAGTTTAGAAAAGTTTAAAATCCACTATCAAGAATATTTTAATTTCCAAGATTTCTTGGAAAAACAGTATACATCATAGTAGGAAGAAGTATTCTCTAAAGAATCATTATTGTGATGATTCACATTACTTGCTTTTAGAGACAACAGTTGTGCAAATGCCAGCATACAATGAATCTCGAATGTTAAATATACACTTGAGAGTTCCTAAAGACTGCACTAATAGTTCTAAGACAATTTGCTATGTATATGATTATATAAAGAAAGTCTCATTTGCACAGACTCATTCCCTGACAAATGGATTAAACTAGTTATGTATTACGCTATTGCAGACATTTTTATTCAATATTAATTGTGATTTTGATATTCATAACATAGTAAATGTCTCCTGGCCTCTGTATGACCTAACTATTTTATAAAAACTATTTTAGAAAAGAGCATAAATTGTAAAGTAATACAGCTCCAGTAAATTGGATGCCATGAAATTATTGCAATAAGCTACAGTATGAAATCTTTTAATTCTGCAATCAGTTGCATAAAAGTAAGTTTCATCCTAGAAGTTTTACTGCTGTTTTTGCAAGGAGAGCTATTACAAATATTTAAATGACGAATGGCCACAATTTTAAGGCAGGTGGTTGAGACTTTATGCTGGAGGCTACTTATTCTTATGAGCAGTTCCACAGAAACTAAAAGCTTCACATGCAGAAGGAAATTCCTAAAGATAAGTATCAAATCTAAAAATGTCATTGCTTGAATCCAGCAAAGCTTTGTGTAATCTAGTCAGTTTACACCAGAGCTTTCATGCTGAAATACTGAAACAAGGACCTGATCTTGGTTTTGCAGGAGACCAAAGCTGAGGAAGAATTGTGTGATATTGATATTTTACTGACAATTTTTTTCATTATTACATTCTTCTAGCTCCTTTTACATTTTGCTTTCCCCCCCTTTTTTTTTCGTTGCAGTTTGCAAGGTGCTAAGTAATTTCTCATTTATGCTATAACCTCATGGCACAAGAGACATGCCAGATTCTCTGAGCACTGCAGATCCTGTACCAATCTCATCATTTAAGTATTGGTAAGGATATAAGTTTGAGGAAGAACTTAAATAGTTTCCCAGATATCCTGCAATTGAAAAAGGGGTATTTAAGGCTTAAGGTTGCCTAGACTGAAATGAACTCAACTCCTGTCTACTGTGTTCCAGAAAAGAGGTCTGATTCCTCAAGGAATTTCAAAGCAAAGCTGCGACAGTTGTTCTTATATATGCTTCCTGAGAAATGCTTTAAATAAAGGTCTCATCTGACTTCAGAAGGATGAGCTCTGTAAGCTTGATTTGTTTGTTTATTACATATTCAAACTGTGGCATTTCAGATGACAAGTGGCAACTTCTTCTCCGAGGAATCATGGAGATATATATATGGATATGTATTTGTGTGTATATTTATACATTCATGTGAAGTAGTATCCACTTGGACAAACACAATTTCTGTAGGTCATTGTTATTAACAGGATCAAGCAGATAATTTATCATAAGTGGCAGTGATACCTGTCAATTATATGTTCCTATTCATAACTGCAAATTATTTTCCAAAGCAACCAACGCAAATTAGGTAAAACTTAATTTCCTCTTTAACTTTATAACACTTCTTCCATTTTAGTTATCATCTTAACTTCTTTCTCATGTCCAAACTGATAACAGGTAGCTGATGAAAAAAAGATGATAACTTTCATGGTAGCTGTTAGCTACATATGGTCCTCTTGAAGACCCTTAAATTTCTTCACTTTAGTTCACTAGTTTTCTGAGTACACATTTACACTGGACAGTAAAGCACAGTACAATATTGCTAAACAGTTTTTTGAATGAGCAGAAGACGATCTCAGCTCCTGAAAGCAACCTGATCCACAAATAATCTGTCACATAATTTTTCCTTTCCTGTTCTGGAGTTAAAACTAGCCAAATTATTCTGAGTCCTCATCTTGTACTGACAAATTCAGTGAAATCAGCCACATATTTTATTGTATGATAGAGTTGTCCCCTTCTTTCCTAGTACTTGGTTTTATAGTCAAATACTTTTGAGGTAATGTATTTTTATCCGTGATAGGTATGAGTAATGCTAAAATCCTGCAACTCTTGAACTCCAGGGTGATTCCCACTAGCATTAACTCCATAGATTAAATGCATACACATGTGAAAAAATCTACATTCCTCGTATGTTTCTCTGGAGTATGGGACCATGCCCACATACCTGCAACAGAATTTCCCATAATTTCTAAAATTAAGCCCTGTTTTCACTGACTTATCATTTTACCAAGCTTGTGCCAGAGAAGATTTAACCAGGCATACTTAGTACTCTTGTTGAACTCTATTTTTCGTAGAAGTACATCTACTCAGTATTGTCAGTGTGAAGCCTGTTTTTTAAACCAATTTTTATTGTTGCAACATTTAGGTGAGAAGCTCCATCCAAGGACCATCTTTTTTTTTTTTCATACTTTAAATATTTGTTCAGATTTGGTTAAGTTATAAGCCCTTAAAATGATCTCTTCATAACTACAGAGCAGAGTTATTAGTCTGCCTGTCAGCTCTCCACAGATTTCCTTGACGAGGAACATGTTCCTTTGTTTTGTATCCTGCACTGACAAGAAAACTACATCTACAGGAGCAAATGAACATGCTTTATCTGAGGGCTCCAGAGGCAAAGCAGGGCATTATTTGAAGCTTTCACTTGCAGGAATAAGAGGGCACAGCATCCAACTAATGATGCCCAGTCCCTTGTGTAGCAGGGAACTGAGCCTTCAGGATCTTCTCTGACTAAAAAATGGTATGGGAACACAGTACAGTAGTTCCAGCAGCTCATCCCTATAGCTCCAACTGACTTTATTAGTGACAGTAGGTGTGTTATCAATATTCCAACATGACTGGTAATGCCTGTTGGAGGCGAATGGGACATCAAAGCATGAAATAAATATTTTCCCAATCATTAGTGGAACCCATAACACTCTTTAGCTGATGGGGATCTTCACTGAGAACTGCAGCTTATGCACAGTGTGCTGCCATGTTAGGTTTGGTGCTGGCATATGTTCGCTTCATATTTAAGGCGGAATAAAATAAGACTGAGATTTTAGGGGGCGTTATAAGCTTTTCTTGGTGATGTGCTCTTAAGTGTCATCCCTGCCTATTATTTTACTTTCTTTGGAAAAAAACATACACGTGCATACAGACAAACACACACACAAACTTGGAGAGAAGCAATAACTAGGATAAGTTACCAAAATAACCCATTGATATGTGCATTTTCAATATCCATATTTTAAAAATAAACACCATGGTTTTTTTCTTTTTTTTTTTCCTCCATAATCCAGGCCACATTCAGTTCACAATGCAGATTGAACTGACAATAAATTGGGTCATACAGTGCAAGAGGCTTTCACAGCACCTCTATCTCTTCTGTTGCAAAATTTGTGAGTCAGGTGGTTTAACAGACAGAAACAGACACAGCACTACTAAAGATAACATGTTCTAGTGCATTGATGCCTTCTGTTTTGAAATTCTTTTACCACATCAGTACTCTGAAATTGAAAAACATATAAGGTCATGTTTCAGTTTTCCCTCTTCCTTCGTGAGATCCACTACCCTTTCCTAGCATCCTGGTTTTAACAAACTTGTAGTTAACTACTAATTGTAACTATAGGCTAGTAACTACCTTGGTTATTTCTGAAATCTCTACTTTCCTCTCAGGTCTTAGTTTAAATTAATCAGTAAGTTCAATGAACTGACAGGTGCAAATGCATGTGAAAAGACAGGCACAAGTGCTTCTTAGATAACTGGACTAAAACGTTTTCATGGTTACTGTGATTCACTGCTACTTTGTAAAATTGGGTTGTACTTCTGCCTTTCAAAGAAATAAGAAGGTCACATTAACTGAAATTTTCACCAGTTATTCTTTGGTTTCTGGCTACTCAAATTTGATGTTTGATGCTCAGAAGATTATAGGTCAAGCCTTGCAAATCAGGTCAATAAGACCTCTGCTTAAATAAAAATTATTCAAAATTACTTTTAAATATAGTCTACAGTTTTGCCTTTCTTGCCTTTATTCCAGTTTGCAGTTCATAAAATGAGCTGAAAAGTATCACCTTCTCCTTCCTTAGAGGTAAGCAGTAAATAAAAATACTACATATAAAAGGAAACATACAAATAGACCTTAGTATTCACTTCTTACACATAAATATCAAAAATAATTTCAAATATCCACTTAGTGGAAAAATTTGCTGTACTGAGGAGGGGGGAAGAAGTTATCATTCCAAAGAAGACACATTTTGATTTTTCTTACGGGAAAGACAAGCATAAAGAGGAAAAAAAAAAGCTTTCTTTAGCAACAACAAATATGCTTCACAGAAAGTCCCCAAAATTTACTGGATCCTAGGATCCTGAGAGATATAACTTGTAGTCTGGTTGTTTCTTTTGTGGGACCCCATATAGGCTGTTGGATAGCCAGTGCTTGCAAGCTGGGAATCAAATGGCTTGGGTTGGGGACCTGAAGCTTTGAAGTGCTCTGCTCCCTAGTAGGAAGCATACAAGAGAGAAGAGTCAGGATGTAGGCTATTGAGGATTAAAAAGTATTTCAGTTCTTAGAGTTACACACTGGGTTTCAAACATTCACACATCTGCATGTTGGAACAGCTTTTTCCATTTAGGTAGTAGGTTTTCAACTCTGTTCCCTTTCTACTAATTCACAGTTGATTGTCAGTGTCTGCGCAAAGTATATGTGCTCTGTGATCCAGAGATCTGGTGTGTGGGATTACATCACAGCCACAGGTAGAAACTCTGAGGTCCCCAACAGCAGGTAAGCAATCAGTAGTTTTCTGTCAGAAAGCTCTCTTCTGTTATGTTTAATCAGAAGAAAATAACATGTTTCTTTCAAAAATTAAAGTTTGTAGAGTTTAGCTTTTTTTTTTCTGTGAAAACCAGCTTCATCAGAGAATGGTTTTCTATTTAGTCTGTCAACATTTTAAGATCTAAATACAAAAGCAGTTGGATATTATGGACCTCTGACAAAAAACTGAAAATAGGCAAAAACTAACAAACAAAACTGTCAAAAAGCCTACTAACCCTGTTGTTTTCCCTAGGAACCTAGTAAGTGCCACTGATACATACCACCAGCCTTGGAGGTACTGAGATATTTCTATGAGGACCTCCCAGTGTGTATTGTGTCCAGTTTGGGATTTAAAGCACTCAACTTGTGTTGCATTGAAGCCTTGACTTTCAAACTCCTTGTTTCCCTATTCCTATTTCAAACCATTGTTTCCTTATTCCTGCAAGCCTAAGGAATAAGTTCTATATCCCCATCTTTCCATACTTAAAACAGGGTATCCTATGACTCATTCTCTTTGATGAAAGGATCTGTGGTGAATTTTCCTTGCTCTAATGCTTCTTATGTATAAGTGGTATTTTTCACCTACCCTTTATAGCACCCTTCTATCAGCATCAACAGTACTTGC
>WAAB01005436.1:5618-26177 GCA_013389865.1 Piaya cayana
GGGTTTGGAGGAGAAGCTGGGAGGAGGTGGGGGGGTTGGAATGCAATCAGTGCTCATGGCGCAGGGGTTGAGTGGCTGTGGCTTAGCCTCTGGTGTCCCTTCACATCCCTGGCTGTTTTCCAGGTAATTCCGATCCCAGAGCCTGAAATCAGCTGGTTTCTGTTGCTGGGAATGCTCATTAAATCCCTCCTCCTTCCCTCTTTCCCCAGGAGGACATCTGCCAGAAGAACTCGGTGCGTCTCTTGTCCCCGTGCTCGCTGCTGCAAGGCTGGGAGGGTTGAGACCTTCTCCCCATCTTGAGAAGCTTCTCCCCTCCCTGAGAAGCTTCTCCCCTCCTTGAGCTGCTTCTCCCCATCCTCACGGGATGGACGTTACAGATCAGGAGGGATCTAAGTTGGGGTGGGGGTATCACTTGCTCAGAGCAAGCGCCAGGAACAGCAGCTTGGAGAGGGGGACCTGGCTTTGGAAAGAGCCAGGAGCCGTTCACTCTGGAGCGTAATGATGGCAGCGGGAGGTAAAGGTGGTTTGTCTTTCCATGCTAATGACTCATGGAAAGCGGTTGGTGCAGCGTGGGGCGAGGGTGCTGGTCCACGACACAAACAGAACGGTTCTGAGCTCAGGGGACACAGCCGCTCAGCCCTTCTCCCCTCCCTCAGGACCTCTGTGGCAGCTACACCTTCATCCCCTACACAGTGACCCCCCAGAATAAGGTCGTCTGCTGCGATTCTGGGGCCATGAAAGGCACGACGGAGCTTTTCCAGCCCGGCTTCGAGACGGAGACCTGCTCGACCCCACTGGCAACCCGCCTCGTCCAGCTGCTGCAGGGAATCCCCACCAACTGCTGGTACTGCCGCCCCTCTGCGAGCAAACCCTGGGGCTGGTGGAGAAGTGCCACCACCCCAAAAGCTCCACATCTCTGCCCCAACCCCCGTGTCCCCAGTGGGTATTTTCGGGAGATGATCCGTCGGGATATCCGGAGGGCGCGGGAGATGTACCAGGGGGAACAGCTGAGCCGGGAGCTGGCCCGCATCCAGCAGCGCCTGGACAGCGTGGAGCTGCTCAGCCTGGACATCGTGGTCAACCTTCTCCTCTCCTACCGCGACGTGCAGGTGAGGGGGTTGAAACATTAGGAAAACGTGTCCAGGGAGGTTCTTCTCCCTCTGCACTCGGCACTGGTGAGACGGCACCTCAAATCCTGTGTTCAGTTCTGGGCCCCTCAACACAAGAAGGATGTTGAGGCTCTGGAGCGAGTCCAGAGAAGAGCAACGAAACTGGGGAAGGGGCTGGAGAACAAGAGGAGCGGCTGAGAGAGCTGGGGGTGTTTATCCTGGAGAAGAGGAGGCTGAGGGGAGACCTCATTGCTCTCTGCAACTACCTGAGCGGAGGTTGTGGAGAGGAGGGAGCTGGGCTCTTCTCCCAAGGGACAGGGGACACGACGAGAGGGAATGGCCTCAAGCTCCACCAGGGGAGGGTCAGGCTGGACATCAGGAAAAAATATTTCATGGAAAGGGTCATTGGGCAGTGTCAGAGGCTGCCCAGGGAGGGAGTTGAGTCACCTTCCCTGGAAGGGTTTAAGGGACATGTGGACGAGGTGCTGAGGGACATGGGTTAGTGATTGATGGGAATGGTTGGACTCGATGATCTGGTGGGTCTTTTCCAACCTGGTGATTCTATGATCCTGGAGAGAAGTCAGGGACCGTATTGGCATCCCAAGTGTTGCTCCTCAACCTGCCCTTGCTTGATGGAGTCTGCAGCCCTCTGGGCTTGGCTGATCCAGGGGGAACATCACCCCACAGAGCTGGGATGCCACCAGCTCAGCCCCACGGGCATCCCGGCAGGATTACGATGCCATCATCTCGCTGGTGGAGACCCTGGAGGCTCTGCCGACCTGCACCGTGGCCGAGCAGCACAACGTCCGCTTCCACTACGCCTTTGCCCTCAGCCGGTGAGAGGGAGATGACCCACGCCCCGGGCACCCCAATGGCAGTGGGGCTGGGGGGGTCAGGGGTGTATTCACCGAGCTCTGTGCAGGCGTAACCATGCCGGGGACCGGGAGAAAGCCCTGTCAGTGCTGCTGCCCGTGGTGGAACGTAAGGAGAGGGCTGCGCCCGACCTCCTCTGCTTGTGTGGCCGCATCTACAAGGACATGTTCATCGGCTCTGGCTTCACGGACACCAGGACGAGGGACCAGGCTTTGCACTGGTGAGGCTGGGGACAGCGCTGGGGAGTCACCTGCCTGCCTGTGGCCTCATCGGAGGGGTCGTAGGGTGCCTGGGTCCAGGCAGTGCAGCAATGCAGAGGCAGAGAATGCTAATTCATGGAGTCATGGGATGGTTTGGGTTGGGAGGGACCTCAAAGCCCCTCCAGTCCCACCCCTGCCATGGGCAGGGACACCTCCCACTGGATCAGGGGCTCCAAGCCCCATCCAACCTGGCCTTGAACCCCTCCAGGGATGGGGCAGCCACCACTGCTGCCAGGGCCAAATTCCTGATGGGCTTTTTTTTTTTTTAACCTCTTTCTGTTGTTTTTCTGCTTTGGGGGTGCTCCCCCATTACAGGGGCAGCTTCAGGACCCCGGGTTTTGGCTGCAGGGGGGTGGCAGTGACCACGCTCTCCATCTCCTCCCAGGTACAGCAAAGCCTTCGAGGTGGAGCCGAGCCTCCACGCAGGCATCAACGCTGCCGTTCTCCTCGTGGCTGCTGGGCACCAGTTTGAAACCTCCGTGGAGCTGCAGCAAATCGGTGGGTGCCCACCCGAGGGTGATGGAGAAGGATCCACTCAGGGATGGGGACCAGGCGATGGGGTCTTGTTGGCGTTAGGGCACCGTGTTCCTGGCAGAGGGGTGATGGGCTCCTGCTTCTGTGTCCAGGGGTGAAGCTGAGCTGCCTGCAGGGTCGCAAGGGCAGCCCGGAGGAGCTGCACTACTACTGGGATGTTGGGTTTTGCCTCGGAACCGGCATCTTGGCCAACGACCTCAGTAAAGTCATCCAAGCCTCTGAGAAGCTCTACAAGCTTAATGCGCCCGGCTGGTACGGTTACAGCACAGCACCCGCCTGGATGAGTCTGGGTCTCCAGTCCCTGGTGGCTGTGTCCCAGGAGGGGAATTATGAGCTTTTAGGGGGGGCTGGGGCCGTCTCTCTGTCTTCTCTCCTCCTTCACATCCCTGCAGGTACCTGGTCTCCGTCATGGAGACCTTCCTCCTCTACAAACACTTCCAGAAGAGCCCTCAGGTCCCCTCTGCCCGGCAAGAGCTGGCTGATTTCTGGCTGGGCTTCCTCCTCGAGTCATGCCAACCCTTCGTCTCCACGCCACGCTGCTCGGTGAGGGTCCCCGTCGAGTCCTTGGGGACCACCCAGCTGTCTGGGCTTACTGGGAGGTTGGGGAGGCACCGAGCAGCCCAGCGCTGCCCACCAGGGTGGGAGGATGGAGATGTGGGTTGGGGAGCTCACTCTGCAGCCCCTGTTGCTGCAGGTCCTCATCCTGGAGCTCAACAAGGTCCTGCAGCCGGCCCGGCTGGAGCTGAGTAGCGGCACGGAGGAGCCTGCGCTGACACTTGCCCTCATTTGCCCCACGGAGGAGGTAGGGATGGAGCTTGGAGGGCTGGAGGTGGCCTCACCAACCTCCTCCTCACATCCTCACCTGTTCCTTCTCCCGCAGAAAGCAACATCAAGCTGGACCTTCGCAGCCACGGCCATCCGGGGCGTCAGGTGAGCGTGTCCCTGGTCCCCTCACCAACAGGACCAAGGATGCTTTCTGTGTGCCCGCAGCCCCTCTGCCCAACCCCGCGGGCAGCCCCAGCGCTGACAGGGTGGGGGCTTCTCTTCCCTCCAGCATCTGCAAGCGCGATGAACGGGGCTGCTTCCTCTACGTGATGCACGCGGAGGAGGATTTCCAGCTCTACTTCCCCTCCCAGCAGCACTGCCGGGGGTGAGGCAGGGAGTGGAGGGCACAGGGATGCTGGTTGGGGCACGGGGGGGACCCCCAGTCACTGTCCTGGTGAGCAGGGAGGGGTGGGAGTGGGCTGTGTCCAAAGCAGTGTGGCCAGCAGGGAGGGGATTCTGCCCCTCTGATCCTCTCTTGGGAGACCTCACCTGGAGGATTGTGTCCAGTTCTGGAGTCCTCGACACAAGAATGAGATGGAGCAGTTGGAACGGGTCCAGAGGAGGCTACAAGGATGATCAGAGGGCTGGAGCACCTCCCGTACAAGGACAGGCTGAGAGAGTTGGGGTTGTNAGTGTCCCACTGGACACTGGATGGGCTTTAAGGTCCCTTCCAACCCAAACTATTCTCTGATCCTATTTCTTTGGGGGTAAATAAGTGTATGAGTGACCAACCCCCTGCAAAGGATCCCACAAAGCAGAGTGACGCTGGCGGGGACCAGCCTGGGAGGGGGAACAGGAGCCCCTTTGTGCCAGGGGACGATGACCAGGTCCCCAGCATCCCTCACCACTGCTCAGTACCCTCGTCCTCCCCCCGGCAGGTTCTGTGAGCAGATCCAGTCCCTCCTGGCCGAGCAGGCAGTGGGTAGCGAGGAGGTGCCCAGCCCCACGCAGCCCATCCTGGAGGTGAGATGGGGACACGAGGTGGCACAGGGTGACACGGGGCGGTGGGCGGCACTGGCTGCCACCCCCCGTCTCTGCCCACAGTACAGGTACGAGTACTCAGAGGCTGGCGAGCGGGTGGTCCTGGGCAGGGGGACGTATGGGGTTGTCTACGCCGGGCGCTGCCTCAGCAACCAAGTGCGCGTCGCTATCAAGGAGATCCCCGAGCAGGACAGCCGGTAGGTGCCATGCTAGGAGGCCCCGGAGGGTCCCGGGGAGCTCTAGGCAGCCCCTCACCCTGGCGTCGTGCCGCACAGGTACTCGCAAACCTTGCACGAGGAGATCGCCTTGCACAAGCACCTGCGGCACAGGAACATCGTGCAGTACCTGGGCTCCATCAGCCAGGACGGCTTCATCAAGATCTTCATGGAGGAGGTGCCAGGAGGTGGGCAGCGCTGGGGGAAGGGTTTGAGGGTTAAAAAGGGGACACGGGGCCGTGCGTGTGGCCTAAATGGAGGCGTTGCCCCCCCCTCCGTACCCCTCCTCCAGGGAGTCTTTCATCCCTGCTGCGCTCCAAGTGGGGTCCCCTGAAGGATAACGAACCCACCATCGTCTTCTACACCCGCCAGATCCTCGATGGGCTCAGCTACCTTCACGATAATCACATCGTGCACCGTGACATCAAGGTGAGGGGTTGGGGGGGCATCACCCATCACCCATCCTCATCTGGCTCCTCCACGCCCAGAACCCCTGGGGTGACGTCTTACTTGAGCTCCAGGAGATTTTTGTGGCTTGGTTTTATTTTGGGGCACCCTTCTTGTGGCTGGACTCGATGATCCAATGGGTTTTTTTTCCAGCCTGGTGATTCTGATTCTCATACCAGGGAGACAACATCCTCATCAACACGTACAGCGGGGTGCTGAAGATCTCAGACTTTGGTACCTCCAAGCGACTAGCGGGCATCAGCCGCAGTGCCGAGACCTTCACGGGTGAGTCTAGGGGGTGGTTGGATGCTGAGGACCAGGCAATTCTGGCATCTGCGTCCTTGCACCAAGAAAGAGGAGCCACCCCAGGGAGAGGCTGGTTGATGGATACGGGTTTCTTTCACCCCTCCTCACCCCCTCCCCAGGCACCCTGCAGTACATGGCCCCAGAAATCATCGACCAGGGGCCGTGGGGCTATGGGAAGCCAGCAGATATCTGGTCCTTGGGCTGCACCATCATCGAGATGGCCACAGGCAAGCCCCCCTTCTACGAGCTCGGCAGCCCCCAGGCTGCGATGTTCAAGGTATCCATGGGCTTGGGCAGGGGATGCGGGGGAGTAGGGGGCTTCCCCAGCCCTGAAATTGCCCCTCTTTGGGGTGGCCGATCCCTTTGCAGCCCCACAGTGCCTCCCCTCCAGGTGGGCATGTTCAAGATGCACCCGAAGGTGCCCGAGTCCATGTCGGAGAAAGCCAAGAAGTTCATCCTGCGCTGCTTCCAGGCCGACCCGGCCGAGCGGGCGACGGCTGCTGTGCTGCTACAGGACCCGTTCCTCACCGATGCCCGGAGAGCCCGGAGCCGGACCCTGCTCGCGGCGGGGGGTGAGTCTTGGGGGGCAGGACGGGGGCACCTGGCATGAGCTGCTAACGAACCTTCTCCATCCCCATCGTCTCCCTGGCAGGTGATCGCCCCCGCTTTGAACAGCGGGATGGGGACGCAGAGGGCAGCGATGGGAGCAGCTCCTCAGCCAGGCAGGATGCCCCAGTGAGGGGCACAGCAGGTAGATCCCTGCTCCTGTGCCACCCCGGAGAGGCAGCCACCAGCCGCAGCGACTCAGGGTACGGCATCCTGGGCACCAGAGAGATGGGGCTTAAGGGATGGGTGGATGAGGTGCTGAGGGACATGGTTTAGTGATTGATGGGAATGGTTGGACTCCATGATCCGGTGGGTCTTTTCCAATCTGATGACTCTATGATTCTGTGATCCTAGAATCTCTTTGCAGGAGGCCGCTGGCGCCCTCTCCACCCTCCTAAATGCCACAGACAGGAGGAGGGGGCATTGCCAACCCTCACCCCCTCTTTCCAGTGCTGCCCAGGGCTCAGCTGGCTCCGACTGCAGCCTGCGCTCGTCCTCCCCTGAGGAGAGTGGGGACAGGTTCCTCCTGCGCAAGGACAGCAAGCGCCGGGCCACACTGCACCGTGTCCTCGCCACCGAGGAGATGGGCATCATCTCTGCCTTGAAGGAGAGCCAGGTGGGAGCTGGGTGCCCGTGGGGATGGGTCTGTGCAGAGGGTGGACATGGTGGCAGCTCCTGAGCGTCAGCTTTGTCCACCCAGAGCACGGCAGGCACGAAGTTGGGCTCGGAGCATCTTGCTCAGCTGCTGAGCTGCCTGCGGAGCTACATCCAGAGCCAAAACCAACACCAGCTGTGCCAGGACCTCCTGGCACTGCAGAGCCAACTGCGGGCAGAGGGGCTGAGCCTCTCCAACCTCCAGGCTCCCCTCTTCGGCTTCCAAGCAGCAGTGAGTGCCAGGGGTGGAGTGGTAGGGTGACTGGGTGGTGCCTTGGCATAGAATCATGGAATGATTTGGGTTGGAAGGGACCTCAAAGCCCACCCAGTGCCACCGCTGCCATGGACAGGGACACCTCCCACTGGATCAGGGGCTCCAAGCCCCATCCAACCTGGCCTTGAACCCCTCCAGGGATGGAGCAGCCACCCCTGCTCTGGGCAACCCCACTCTCACAGGAAAACATTTCTTCTTACGATCGCATCTCCCCTCTTTCAGCCAAAACCCGTTCCCCCCTCTTCCTATCCCTGCCCTCCCTGATCCAGAGCCCCTCCCCAGCTTTCCTGGAGCCCCTTTCAGCACTGGAAGCTGCTCTAAGGTCTCTCTGCAGCCTCCTCTTCTCTAGAGCCCATCTGTGCCCTGGCACAGTGATGCTCTTGCCCGGTGCTGCCCTTTCCAGGTGCGGCAGGTGCTGCGCCAGCATCGCATCAAACCCCACTGGATGTTTGCGCTGGACGATGCCATGAGCCAGGCGGTGCAGGCGGCTTTCACTGTGCTGGTGAGAGGTGGGTGACACAGGGATGCAGGGCCAGGTCCCACCACCATGGTCAGGTGGGTGGAAGAAGAGGGTTAGGCTGGACTCTAGGAAAAAAATTTTTACGGAAAGGGTCATTGGGCACTGTCAGAGGCTGCCCAGGGAGGGGGTTGAGTCACCTTCCCTGGAGGGGTTTAAGGGACGAGTGGACGAGGTGCTGAGGGACACGGGTTAGTGATTGATGGGAATGGTTGGACTCGATGATCCAGTGGGTCTTTTCCAACCTGCTGATTCTATCATTCTATGAATCTATGTTATTCCCCGAGTCCATCAGGCACCTCTCTGTGCCCGCAGACCTTGGCCTGAACGCCAGCTGCCCGGTAGAGGACAGCACCAAGGACGCGAATGATGAGGACAACCCCATGCTACCAAGGCTGTCCCCTCCCAGGAGCCAGTCCCAGCAGGACAGCACCACTTCAGGGCTCAGCACCAGCCCCAGCACCCACGCAGACACCCTGTCGACCCTCCCGGAGCCCTCGGCGCTGGTGGCACAGCTCTGCCACCTCCGCAGAGAGACGAGCAGGTTGGGTTTTGCTGGTCCTGGTGCCTCCACCTCCCCAAGCACCAGCCTGTGTCCCCTGGCAGTGCCACTCCACCCCCTGCTGTTCCCCAGGCTGCTCCAGGAGCTGGCTGAGAAGGAACAAGAGTGGCAGCGGCTTGTGCAGCGACTGCTTCGCTCCAGTGACAAGGACAGCACAGTCCCCAGCTGCCCTGAGCACAGGGAGGCCCCCTCGGAGCAGGTTTCCTCGCTGCTGAGCCCCCAGACACAGGCTGACCCCCTTCTTCTTGCGTGGCTGCAGCAGCACGGCACGGACTCGGCCACCACGGCCACGGTGAGGCCCAAGGCCACTTGGCATATGGAGCTTTGGGGGGTTCCAGACCTGCTGGCATGAGCGGGGCAGGCCCTTCCACCCAGCATTGCCCCCCAACATCTCCTACCTCCCCAGCTCCTCTCCCACGGCTTCACCCTGCGGGACCTGCTGGGCTGCATCACCCGCGATGACCTCTTCGACATGGGCATCAGGTACCAGGGTGAGGAGGGCAGGGATGGGGGGGCACATGCAGCTCTGTCCCCTCCCTCCAGCAGCCTTGTTGTGTCCCAGCAGGCGCGGGCCAGCACACCGGCTCTGGGCAACCATCCTGGAGCAGCGCAGGACCCTCAACCAGCAGAAAACAGAGGAGGGACCTCTCCCCATCCCTGTGGGACACGGCCACCAGACCCCCAGGTTGCCACCATGGGGGGGCGGTGATGGCAAAACAGCCTCATAGTGGGATGCAGCAGCTCCAACCCCACGCCAGAGGGAAAAATTGGGGTGCCTGGATCAATAAACAGTCTCTACAGCCACTTTATCCACTTCATTGCTGCTGCAGGGCGAGGGGGACACAGCCCCCAGCCCCACGCCGTGATGCTCTGGGCTCAGCTCCATCCCCCCGGGGTCCCCCAGTCCTGCTGGCACCGGGTGGTCTCTGGCAGGGCAGGGGCTACCCGCGGGGCACGAGGTTTGTCCGCAGGGGCAGCAGCGCTTCGACCCACTGCCCAGGCTGCTGGAGCAGGCGTCCCCACACCCCTCGCTCCTCGGCGGTCGAGTCCATCCAGCCCACGGGCAGCCCGTAGCTGCTCCCTGCAGAGAGACGACCACCAGCGTCACTCCCTGGGGTCCCCACAAACCATGTGGAGCCCCCCAAGGGTTCTCCCCGCGTCTCACCCGTGCCCAGGCTGAGCCGGATGCCCCCCAGCTGGCGCTTGGAAAAGGCTTCATGGTGCCAGAGGGTGAACTCGGCGCAAGCCTCAGCCAGGTCCTTGGCTTGGAAGCCGTCGTAGACCATGGTGTGGTTAAAGAGAGGGTTGAGGCTCCGCTTCACCACCCGCGTCTTCTGCCGGCTCGTCTTGCTGTCATCCGGCAGCACGTAGCTGGAGGGGATGGTGAGGTTAGGGGACACCCCCACACCCCCCAGCCCCTCCGGGTGCCCCCCGAGGTGCCAGCCACCCTCTTACCACTGCACAAAGGCGTCCACGGTGCCGCTCTGCAAGGGGATGAGGCTCTGAGCATCCTTCACCCAGATGTGCAGCTCGCCCGTGGGTGGCATCCCCCCACCTGCAGGGGACAGAGGTCATGGGGGCACCCTGGCATCCCAGCCCCCCCACCCCTGGTGCCCATGGGCACCTCTCACCTTCTGAGCCAGCGGGAATGAACTTCAATGCCAAATTGAGGTTGCCCCGGCTGGCGAGGCCATCTGAGGAGATGGGCATCTGGGGAGGAGGGGGCGTTAGGGGGGTCTGTGGATGGAGAGAGTGGGCTGAGGGGTTTGGGACTCACCCGGGGCTGGAGGCTGAACCACTCGGGGCTTGTGTTGGCCCAGTCCCAGGAGCCCAGCGCGATCTCCACCTCCCCCAGGAAGAGGTTCCTGCCCAGACTGTCGTGGTGCCACACGGAGAGATTCAGGGTCCGGCCCTGCAGGTCCCTCTTCTCCAGCTTGTACTGGTGGGGAGGTGACACAGACAGAGTGAGGTTATCCACCCCTCTACTTGAACCATTAGGACCCCCTCACAATCACAGGATCATAGAATCACCAGGCTGGAAAAGACCCATTGGATCATGGAGTCCAACCATTCCCTCAATCACTAACCCATGTCCCTCAGTACCTCGTCCACATGTCCCTTAAACCCCTCCAGGGAAGGTGAATCAACCCCCTCCCTGGGCAGCCTCTGACACTGCCCAATCACCCTTTCTGTGAAAAATTTTTTCCTAATGTCCAGCCTAAATCTCCCCTGGAGGAGCTTGAGGCCATTCCCTCTCCTCCTGCCCCTTGGGAGAAGAGCCCAGCTCCCTCCTCTCCACAACCTCCTCTCAGGTAGTCGCAGAGAGCAATGAGGTCTCCCCTCAGCCTCCTCTTCTCCACGATAAACACGCCCAGCTCTCTCAGCTGTAGAGAGGGAGAAGAACCTCCCTGGACCTGCTGGCCACACTGTTTCTGATCCAAGCCAAGATGCCACTGACCTTCTTGGCCACCTGGGCCACAGCTGGCTCATGGTCAGTCACTGTCAACCAACACCCCCATGTCCCTCTCCCCCAGGCAGTTTTCCAGCCAGGCTTCTCCTAGCCTGTAGCACTGCAAACCAGGGCTAGAAACCTTGAGGGTCTCGTTGAAGATGGGATCCAAGCTCCTCTTCCGCACCGTGGTTTTGCGCTTGCTGCGGTTGGACTTATCTGGGAGCAGGTATGTCTTGATGTACCTGGAGGCCCCCAAATGAGGTGGATGCAGTGGGTACAACCCCGGGCACCTCCTGGGCACCGCTGCTTGGGGCTGGGGTCACTCACGGGTCCGATCGCTGCTTCTTGGCCTCTGCCAGCTCGCGGCACCGCAGCACGTGGACCTGCAGCTCCTTCTTGGCCGGGTCGTAGCGGAGGGAGAACTGGACGCAGCCCCGCACGGGCACGCTGCCCAGCTCCCCCTCGCTGTACAGGCTCATCAGGCTGCCGCTCAGCTGCGGGGCGGTGGGATGGGGTCAGCGGAGGGGGGTGGAGAAGTGATCCCCGACCCACCCCAGCAGCCCCCACAGCCTGTACCGTGGAGGAGCTGAGGCTGGACACGGAGGAGCTGGTGGTCAGCAGGCTGCTCGGGGGCGTGTGGCCGTTCTGGGGGGACACCGGGTCTGGGGATCCTCTATCCACCTCTGGGACCTGGAAATGCCAAGTGAAGAGGAGTCGGAAGGGCCCCCCCCACCCAGTGCTGGATCCCGAGGGCTCCAGGTCCCAGCAAGTGCCTGGTGCTTCCATAGAGCCTGTGCTGGCTTTGCATGTGCACCCCCAACCCCATATGCCCCCCGCCCCAGCCCAATAGAGGACCCCCATCCCAACACTTCCCCCTCCAATCCCAATACAGGACCCCCCCAATCCCAGTATGGCTCCCTCCAATCCCAATACAACCCCCTCCAATCCAAATACAGGACCCCCCAGTCTCACTATGGCCTCCTCCTATCCCAATACATCCCCCTCCAATCCCAATACAGCCCCTTTTAATCCCAATACAAGACCCCCCAATCCCAGTACGGCATCCTCCAATCCCAATACAGCCCCCTCCAATCCCAATACAGGACCCTCCAATCCAAATACAGCCCCTTTCAATCCCAATACAGGACCCCCATCCCAACACGGCCCCCTCCAATCCCAATACCAGACCCTCCAATCCCATTACAGCCCCCTCCAATTCCACCCAGCCCCATACAACCCCGTACAGATCTCACCAGCCCCCCAACCCCATACAGACCTCCCCAGAGCCCACTCAAGCCCCATACAGCTCCCCAGAACCCCACACAGACCCCGGCCATCCTGTACAGACCTCCCTAACTCCATAAAGACCCCTGCAATCCCATGCAGCCTCCTGCAACTCCATGCAGCCCCATACAGCCCTCACCAATCCCATATGGTGCTCTCCAACCCCATACAGCCCCCCTCTACTCTATCCAGTCCCTCCAACCCCGTACAGATCTCCCCAGCCCCATATAGCGTTCTCCAACCCCATATAGCCCATATCAGGACCCTCAAGCCCCATACAGCCCTCTCCAACCCCAAACAGCCCCATACAGCCCCTCTCAACCCCATCCCCCCCTCCCCATCCCATGCAGCTCCTCCACAAGCCGCCCCCTTCCCACCTCAGGGCCACTGTGGATGGACTTAGGCTCCTCCTCATCTTCCTCAGTGCTGGACGTGAGGAAGGGGTTCCCACCTGCAAGGAGAATTTGGAGGATCCCAAGGCAGCAGGGACAGATTTAGGGGGAGGTGTCCCTTTTTCTTGGCAAACAAGGAATGGGGGACTAGGATGAGGGTCTGGGAGAAGGCAGGAGGCTGATAAATAGTATTAGAGGGGCTCCAAACCCCAAAAAAGCTCAACAGTGCAAACCCCTCAGTCATGGTTACCTGGCTGGGCTGGGCTGTCCAGCTTGTTCACGGAGCTGTGACCTTGTCGCAGGGGCTGTGACACCGGGGTCCCCTCCAGAGTCGGGATCCCAGGGCTGGGCTGCGAGGGGGCATACAGGGAAGAGGGTGAATACGGGTATCCCTGACATAAGAAGGAGATGGAACTGTTGGGATGGGTCCAGAGGAGGCCACAGAGATGATCTGAGGGCTGGAGCATCAGTGCTGTGAGGGCAGGCTGAGAGAGTTGGGGTTGTTCAGCCTGGAGAGGAGAAGGCTCCAGGGAGACCTTAGTGCAACTTCCAGTGCTGAAAAGGGCTCCAGGAAAGCTGGGGAGGGGCTCTTGATCAGGGAGGGAAGAGATGGGGTGAGGAAGAACGGTTTTCATCTGAAATAGGGGAGATTCAGATGAAATCTTAGGAAGAAATTTTTCCCCGTGAGGGTGGGGAGGCCCTGGAACAGGTTGCTCAGAGCAGGGGTGGCTGCCCCATCCCTGGAGGGGTTCAAGGCCAAGTTGGATGGGGCTCGGAGCCCCTGATCCAGTGGGAGGTGTCCCTGCCCATGGCAGGGGTGGGACTGGATGGGTTTAAAGGTCCTTTCCAACCCGAACCATTCCATGAACCCTCCTTCCCATGCCTGCACCTTGTCCTCCAGCCCATCTGGGTCCCTGGGGACAGGGTAAGGGACATCCCCCATGGCTCCCCACCCCACAAAGCTCAGGATCAGACTTCGCAAGACCACATGCCAGGCTGGCCCCTCCAGCAGCACCTTCTGAGGTGACGCTGCAGCTCTGGGGCGACAGCAGCCAGGGTGACCCAGGCTGCGGGGCTCTCCCCCACTGACCAAGCCCATCACCTGGGCAGCAGGTACCAAGTTCAGGCTCGGTGCCAGCTCAACCCCCCCACCAGGCACCAACCTGGGGCTCCGGGGTCACCTGCACGTCCTCTACAGGGGGGCTGCGAGAAGAGATGATAATTAGTTTCTCTCGACAAGGCTAATTGTTCATTTTCTCCCCCTCCCTACAGCCCCACGGCTATTACAGAGCCCTGGGTGGTGACAGAGACCCAGAGGGTGAGCAGGTGTTGGATAGAGATTTGGGGGGTGGACAGACACCAGGACAATGCCATCCCCTTCCCCACCTCCAGCTCCCCTCGGGCACCCCAGGGCCGTGTCACCCCCAGCAAGGGACCCTAAAGAGATGCCACCAGCTCTGGGACACCCACGGGGCAAGCGCCTCCCCCATCCCACCCTCACCTCTCCTCCGGCTCCGTCACACCATCCTCATCCTCCCTCTCCTCCACCAGCGGCTCGCCGATGGCCTCCAGCTCGCCCCGGCTGGGGCCACACTCCATGTCCCCTGCTCCTGGGGACATTGGGGACCTCAGGGGGCTGAGCTGGGGTCCCCCGTACCCCCCCAGCTCCCCGTGTCCTCCTCCCTCGCCTACCACGTGGCCGCCTCCTGCGGCGGATGGACGCACGGACGAGGTCGGAGCCCAGGTGGTGCCAGTGGCGCTGGGCACGGGCATCGCAGAACCAGTCCCCAGTGAGGGTCTTCAGCCGCACCGGATCCGACACCGACTTGCGGAGCTTGCTGGGGGCGGGAGGGCAGTGTTGGCTTCCAGTGGTGCCCCCACCCCTCCTCCATCATCCCTATCATCCTTCCCAAGAGGCTGGTGGGGCCACCAGGACAGCTAGGAGGACACCAGCCACCATCTCCCAGGGGCTTGGGAACCCCAGTGCCAGTGTCACCCAGCACGGGGCATCACCCTGGCTGAGCTCCATGGGTTTCCCCCTCCCCAGGAGAAAGGGGACCTCCAGCCTGCCTGCTCTGTCCCCAGAGGTGACAGACACCAGCCTGGCTGCTCCTGGAAGGGTTAATATTGTCCCTAAGGGCGGCAGATCCCAGGCTGGATGGTCCTAGGGGGTGTTATGTTGTCCCCAAGGGTGACAGACCCCAGGCTGGATGGTCCTAGTGGGGGTTATGCTGTCCCCAGTGGTGACAGACCCCAGGCTGGATGGTCCTGGAAGGGTTTATATTGTCCCCCAGGACAAGAGACCCCAGCCTGGATGCTCCTGGAAGGGGTTATACTGTCCCCAAGGGTGACAGACCCCAGGCTGGATGGTCCTAGTGGGGATTATGCTGTCCCCAAGGGTGAGAGACCCCAGGCTGGATGCTCCTGGAAGGGTTTATATTGTCCCTCAGGGTGACAGACCCCAGCCTGTATGCTCCTGGAAGGGGTTATGCTGTCCCCAAGGGTGACAGACCCCAGGCTGGATGCTCCTGGGGGGTTGTTTACACTGTCCCCAAGGGTGCCACTGAGCAGGGGACCCCCACCTCACCTGATGCGCCCCTCCTCGCGCCGGCGGAGCTGCCAGTCACGGCGCAGCACCTCGTTGATGGCGCGTCGCTCGTCCTCTGTCAGGAAGCTCAGGTCCAACAGCGCCTCGGACCCCAGCTCCAGCTCCATGGCAGGGTGGGGGGACATGGGGGAGACACCCCAGGGCGCTTGTCTCGGTGGGTGCTGAGGAGCGGGGAGCTGCAGCCGGGGGTGCTCAGCGTGCCGGGCATGTACCAGGGATGCCAGCATCTGGAGAGGGACCACGAGGCCACTTTGGGGTAGGAATCATCCTGATCCTCTGCAAAGAGAAGGAGTGGAAGCTCAACACAGAATCACAGAATGACTTGGGTTGAAAGGGACCTCAAAGCCCATCCAGTCCCACCCCTGCCATGGGCAGGGACACCTCCCACTGGATCAGGGGCTCCAAGCCCCATCCAACCTGGCCTTGAACCCCTCCAGGGATGGGGCAGCCACCACTGCTCTGGGCAACCTGGGTCAGGGCCTCCCCACCCTCAGTGTGGTGAATTTCTTCCTAATGTCTCATCTAAATCTTCCCCCTTACAACTTAAAGCCGTTCCCCTTCCATCCTCTCCCTGCACACCCCAATCAAGAGCCCCTCCCCAGCTTTCCTGGAGCCCCTTTCAGCACTAGAAGCTGCTCTAAGGTCTCCTTGGAGCCTTCTCCTCCAGGCTGAACAACCCCAACTCTCTCACCCTCTCCACAAGGGAGCAAACCGAGGGGTGTGATGGTGCTGGGGGTGCCCAGGGAAGGAGAACGGGTGACCCACAGTGGGGCTGAGGGACGTTGTCCCACCCCTCGTGCCACCAGGTTCCACTGCCGGCTCGGTGCCAGCCCTGCCTGCTGCCTCGATCCTGCCCGCAGCCCATGTTTGCAAAGGGTGTTTGCTCAGCACCCTGCTCGTCTTCCCACAGCTCCCATCGGCTGCCAAGAGGGGTGGCTAAAGGGGGGCTCGGCTGTCCCCACCACGGGCTGAGACCAAACTCCAGTGAGACCAAACTGGACTGAGACCAAATTCTGCTGAGACCAAATTGGGCTGAGACCAAACTCCAGTGAGACCCAACTGAGCTGAGACCGAACTGGGCTGAGACCAAACTGGGCTGAGACCAAACTGGGCTGAGACCAAACTCTGCTGAGACCAAACTGGGCTGAGACCAAGCTCCAGTGAGACCAAACTGGGCTGAGACCAAACTCTGCTGAGACCAAATTGGGCTGAGACCAAACTCCAGTGAGACCCAACTGAGCTGAGACCGAACTGGGCTGAGATCAAACTGGGCTGAGACCAAACTCTGCTGAGACCAAACTGGGCTGAGACCAAACCCCAGTGAGACCAAACTGGGCTGAGACCAAACTGGACTGAGACCAAACTCCAGTGAGACCAAACTGGGCTGAGACTGAACTGGGCTGAGACCAAACTGGGCTGAGACCGAACTGGGCTGAGATCAAATTCCTCTGAGACTAAACCCTGCTGAGACCAAACCCCACTGTGATCAAACCCCACTGAGAGCAAACCCTGATGAAATCAAACTGGGCTAAGACCGAACCAGGTTGAGATTAAATGCAGCTGAGATTAACCCAGCTGAGACTAAACCTGCTGAGAATTAACCCTGCTGAGACCAAACGCCACTGCGACCAAACCTGGCCGAGATCAAACCCAGATGAGACCAAACCGAGCTGAGACTGAACCAGGTTGAGATCAAATCCCGCTGAGACTAAACCCTGCTGAGACCAAACCCCACTGTGATCAACCCCCACTGAGAGCAAACCAGGCTGAGACAGCGCTCAGCTCATCACAGCTCTGCAGGCAGATGCTGCCACAAGGCTCTTGCCCCACTGCGCTCTTGCCTCACCGCTGCTCTTCGTGGCGTTGGGAAAGCGCTGCCAGCACCAGCTGCCGAGGGCAGGAAATTGCAGCAGGGCTGGGGCAGGATCCGTCCTGCCACCCCCCTGGGCATCCCGCAAGGCGTGAGCGCTGCCACCTCCAGTGTGGGACTGGGACACCAGAAACCTTATTCCCAGCCCCCTAGAGGGTCTTGTCCCAGCCCCACGGGTGACCTTATCCCAACCCTGTGGGTCACCCTGTCCTCAGCCCTGTCCCCAGCCCCATTCCCAGCTCAGACCGTGCCCCCATCCCAGCCTTGGACAGGTATCAAACACCCACAGAGGGTCCTGTCTCACCCCGTGGGTCACCCCGTCCCCACCTTTGGGGACCCAACCCAGGATCTGCGCCCACTAGAGATACCCCACACCACCAGGACCACCCCCTCAAACTGGGTAGGGGGGTCTCTAGCACCTTGCCCCCAGCCAGGGGCGCTTGGGGGATGTGTACTGGCTGTCACCAAGGGCTGGATGGGGGGCTTGAGGGGACACAGCTGTCACCAAGGCTGGGTTGGGGGCTTAGGGGGACACATTCCGGCTGTCACCAGGGCTGGTGGAGGGGCTTAGGGAGACACAGCTGCCACCAGAGCTGGTGGGGGGCTCAGGGGGACACATACCATCTGTCAGCAGGGCTGGGATGATGCTGGGACGATGCTGATGCTGCCGCTGCCTCCCCGCCACAGACCCGCTGGTATCCTGTTTACTAGCAGCTCTCGGGGTGTCCCCCCACCCCGGAACACCGCCAGCACCCAGAAGCCACCCAGGTCTGGCCCTGCCGCTGCCACGGTTCCCCAGCCCCACAGCGAAAACCAGCACCCACGTCCCGCTCCCACCGGCGAGCCGAGGGGTGCTGGGCACCCTGTCCCTGACCCTGCACTGAGAGACCAGTCAAACCAGTTAAACCTCCCCAGAAGGCCACAACTGTGTGTGTGCACATCCTCCCTTTATTTCCTTTGCAAGCAGCGGTGGGGGAGTGAGTGCATGATGGGTGGCACAAAGCACCCCTCCCAGATCCAAAATCTCACACACACACACCCCTGCAGCCCCCTGGGGTGCCCAGGCCTCAGTCACCCTCAACGCAGCCCAGGGCTGTGCCCCCAGCGCCCTGCAACACCATCTCAGCCTCCCCCTCAGCACCAAGGGGTCCTGCAGCCTCTCACCATGGCCTCAGATCCCCCCAGAACCAGGAGCCCTGCAGCCCATCACCGTGGCCTCCGACCCCATCCAGCACTGAGGACCCTGCAGCCCATCACCATGGTCTCAGATCCCCCCAGGACCAGTGACCTTGCAGCCCATCACCGTGGCCTCAGACCCCAGACAGCACCAGGGGCTCTGCAGCCCATCACCATGGTCTCTGACCCCATCCAGCACTGGGGACCCTGCAGCCCATCACCATGACCTCAGATACCCCCCAAAACCAGGAGCCATACAGCCCATCACAGTGGTCTCAGACTCCCCAGCACTGGGAACCCTGCAGCCCATCACCATGACCTCAGGCCCCCCAGAACCAGGAGCCCTGCAGCCCACCACCGTGGCCTCAGACCCACCCCAACACCAGGGACCTTGCAGCCCATCACCTTGGCCTCAGATCCCCCCAGCACCAGACACCTTGCAGCCCATCACCGTGGCCTCAGACCCCATCCAGCCCAACCACCTAAGCCCAGTGCAAGATGAATTAACTCCACTGCAGAAATTCAAGTTCCAGAGCCCCCATCCCCAGCCGTGGGGAGCTGGGAGGGGGGTTGGATTGCAGCCTCCCCAAGCAGAGAAAGAAGAGCCAGACCCCCCCTTGAGCACCTCCACCAGTGCAGCCTCGCCACGGGGTGAGCAGTGGGGTCCCCTTACCTGGCCAGGATTGTGTATGGGGGGTCACGGTGCCTCGTGGCCCCCCCTCCCCAGCACCTCACAGGTGTGCACCCCCCCTCCAGCAGGGTGCTGGGTAACCCAGAGCTGAGTCAACCGCAGGCACAGGCGAGCAAAGCAACCTCCTTGCCAAGGCTGCACGAAAGCAGGGACTGGAGCCAGCAGCACCCGCCGGACGGGGCTGAACTGGGCTGAACTGGGAGGCGTCAGGCAGCTGGGGAAGGACGGGGTGCAGAGGGGAAGCACCCCAGGCAGGGGGACCCTGAGCTCAGCGCAGGCTCAAAGCCTGCAGACTGGAGCCCTGGAGACCCCCAGCCCCATCCTCATCCAGGAATTTCTCTCCCCCTGCCCCACGAGTGCCGTTATCCCAACCCTGTGGATCTCCCTCTCCCCACAGGTGCCCCTGTCCCAGCTTGGGGGGCGGGGATAGGAGACACCCCCCAGCACTGGGGACCCAGCTGGGGCTAAACTGGGAAGGAGCCAGGGAAAGGGGGGGCAAAGGGGGAGCATCCAGGGCAGGAGGACCCTGAGCTCAGGGCAGGCTCAAAGCCAAGGGTGTGGGCAGTGGGGTGAGGGTCTCTCTAACCCCATGGCTTCTCCTGCCCCATCCCCCTGCCTCCTTTGCACTGAGCTCAGGGTCCCCCTGCCCTGGGTGCTCCTCCTTTCCGTGTCCCCCCCCCCCGCCGGGTCCTTCCCTAAGCTGGGTCCCCAGTGCTGGGGGGGTGTCTCTTGTCCCCCCCCAAGGCTGGGACAGTGGCATCTGTAAGGAAAGGACAATCCACAGGGTTGGGATAAGGGCACCCATGGGGCAGGGGACAGAAATTCCTGGGTGAGGATGGGGCTGGGGGTCCCTCTAGCCCTAACCCCATTCAAGAATTTCTGTCCCGGCCCCACAGGTGCCATTATCCCAACCCTGCAGACAAACCTGAATGCTCAGCCCCACGCAGGGTCAGGCTATCAATACCTGGCAGAGGCAAATCCCCAGCACCCAGGGCAGGAGCATCCTTCCCCAGCGCAGCAGGGCCCCGTGCCTCAGTTTCCCTTGTTGGCATGGCGGTGGTGGCTGTTTTGGGGGGGGTGGTCAGGCTACCTGCGCAGCTCCAGCCACCCCCCAGCTGGCTTTATCCCAAAGCGGCTGCACTGCTAGNAATTTAGGAGCGTGACCAGGCCTCTGTATGGAGAGCAATGTCTTGGGGATGGTTGAGTCCCTACAGGGGACTGGTAGCTCAGCTCTGGGTCACCCAGGGTGGCCGCTGAGCCCTCTCTGTGCATCCCAGACCCTTTGTACCAGCAATGTCCTGTTCGTCAGCTGAGGTTGGGGCAGGAAAGGAGGTGGCAGGATCCATCCCCTCCTCCTGCATCCCTGGAGGTGGATGGCTGGATGGTACCCGATGCCTCACTGCTGGGTTTGCTCACAGAGTTCACGAACAGAGCCAACCCCCACGGCCTGAGGCACAGGGAAGCAGTGAGTCACATCCTACAGTGTGTGTCCCCATCCTTGGTGACCCAGAGGGACAAGGGGTTGGGTCTCAGCCACTGCCTCTGGAGCAGAGCGTCCTTCAGCCCACATGGCCAGGGGCTGCGGCATCTGGTGGCACCCAGGAACACTCATTTATGGTTTTCATAGAATCGTAGAATCACCAAGCTGGAAAAGACCCATCGGATCATCGACTCCAACCCTGCATTCCTTGCAGAGACCCCAGAGTGAGGCTGGCAGCCCAGCTCCAGCCACCTCCTGAACAGCATCCGAGGGCACAAACCTCCTTTGTGTCCGTGGGTGCTGGCAGCATCCCAGGGGGTGCACAGAACAGGTTCTGCCTCATTTCTGCACTGGGCGTTCGGGCAGTGAGGAGGGAGCGGGGGCGAGGAGCAAGTCCTGTCCTGCTCCCACCATCAGGTGGTTTTTCAGGTGGTACAGGTGAG
>WAAB01005445.1:0-10325 GCA_013389865.1 Piaya cayana
GTGTTTAAGTTTGCCGGAGTTGGTAATAATACTGTTTTGATATTCACCCTGGGAGTAACCTTATTGGCCTCCGGATTGCCACACAGACAAACGGATCCACTTTTCCCCGGCTTTGTCTGGGTTAAGACAGCTGGGGATGTTCAAATCTTCCCTGTGCCCCCAGTAATCTCATGTGCAAATCTTACGTTACATACATTATTCTGTTAAACATTTCTTTTGTTATTTAAAGTATGAAAAACATCTGTGGGAGAAGAATGGCTTGACTAGAAATATGCACCAACATTAGAAAAGAATTACCTTGTCATATCTTCTTCCAGCTTGCCAAGAAAATATTCAGTTATATTTGCTGTAGAAAAGTTTCCTTAGAAAGGAGGAAAACAGTATATACATTCAATAGGTGAAGTTTTAACAACATTTTTCCTGCATGCCGTTCAGCAACAAATTGTTACATTTCCTTTTGAGTCAAGTTGATTTTAATGAAAGCAGGAGTGCAACAATCTCAGGTTTCTACCTATTCAAAGCCAATGGATATAATAATATAAGTCCTAACTCCACTGATTACAAAACTACATCAGTGTAACTTAAAATTAAAAGTTTTTTTCCCAGCATTCATTAAATGCTCGGTTGTTTGTGGTTTTTTTTCTGAAAACACAGAGCACTTGTATAATGCCAAAACTCATTTAAAATACAGGCCTAGAAACTGGCATCAATTCAGTAACTATAGATAGCTTAAACTATTATGAAAATATTTGCCATAATGTTGGTGTTGGCCCTAAAATATTACTCCCCTATGCAGGAACTTAGTGACAAATGTTTTGAGAAAGCTACAGCTGTGGCATTTCGCATCATAAAAATCTAATCCATTTATTGTACTTGGGAAGGAGTAAATATTAATTTACTTCCTCTGATAAGTGCATTATGCCTGTGTGCCTGTCTTATAGCAGCATTATAAGAGAAAAAAAGGATGCAGGACAGAAAATAGTAATATCCATTACATTTTCTGTATTACCATAGACATTTATTAGACTGTTTAATAAAGTTTTATCAGATATTTCAGGCAACAAACCTGTTCACAAGTGCAACATCTAACACGTTAATTCCGAGGACAGGGTAATCTGGTTCAACTGTGAGTTGATACCCAACTCACAGTACTAGTTTTCCCTCTTATATCCAGCAGCACACACTTGCCCTCCTTTGCTTTTAATTTTGCACTTCTGATTTAGCAAATGAGGCTGTTCAACAAATTATTCCAAGAGAAAATAAGTAATTTTATTTTTGGTAGAAAATTTTCTGTTTAATCTACTTACTGATTTGTTTTCACTTTGTGAAATATGATTGTCAGATTTCATGCAAGGGAATCAACAGGAACTCATGCTGTGGAGATGGAATACCAGCCCTTTCCTATTTATCATGCGCACAGTTAAATATGATATGTTGAATGCACATTGTGGTAGATAATTTGAAAAAAAGATAAAAATAAAATGTACTACTTTCTACAGAATCTAAGAATTAGGAACAAAAGAATTCCATAGGATACCTCTATTGCAGCAAACATAAGAGTTACTAATTGGCATCATAATAAGGTAGCAAGTTGATTTTTTTACATCATTATCTCATATCAAGACGCTTGAATATCCCTGGCTGTTTTCACAATATGAGCCATTATTCTCTTCATATCAGATATATTCTTACCTGTATTATTTGTGGTTCCAGAATTAACAAAGCTATCAGTCATATCACCAAAAATTATCATCGTAATTGGCAGACTGCTTCCATGGGCTATTGCCAGGATAGTGCCTAGTATCATTAGTAATTTATCTGACCAACTGGAGTATCGAAACTGTAAGTGAGAAGAGAAATTCTTTCTACCTGTGGTATTAGAATGCTAACACAACGTTATGTCTACAAAGGCAAGACAATAAAGGAAAAGCTATTAATTGCACACCTAGTGTCACAAAAGTACAAATTTATCTGATTAGAAAATCAATTTACAAAACAATTTAAATGTACTGGAACAAATAATTGTAATATAAGCACTTTTGTACTATAAACTCTGAAAGCCAGAGAAGTGTACTATTTTAATGCATGAACATCTGCACCTAGGTAAGAAAGGACATGAAAACAAGGCATAAGGAATTTCTCCTTTTAAGTTTGATATTTGAAGTTCAAATTATATGAAATTTTAACAGTATTTTAATAATTAAGGTAATAATTACTTGTACTGTAAATTCATTGTTATGCAGTCAGAAAGAAATGTTCCTAATGTATACATAGTCAGAAAAAACTGTCCCTAACGTACCAGTGACATTATCAAAACTTACTGAAATCTTATGTATCTCTTGCCATTGAATTTGTTAAAGTTTGAGCTCAGCTGTCACAAAATCAATGGCTTTATTTTTTATCATAAAATACTAAATTTACTGTTGTAAATCATAGTGGTATGATGTAATTGTACAAGTGCAAGCTGGCATAGAAAAGCAGAAAAATTAGGCACTGGCCAGCATCATGGAGTGTAGTTTTATTTCTGTTATTTGCCATAGCATTGTTGAACTTTATTCACACTAAATCTACAAAATAGAAAACATGTCAGTATTACTAAACAAAGAGCCAGGATTTACTTTAATTAAATATTAACAGATTAGCTTATTTTAAAATATACAGCAAACTTTAGATTTCTAGAATTTAAATTACTTTTTAGTACAGCAATTTTAATTGTAAATTTCATCAGTGCCACAGAGTTGCCCTTCACTGCTAACTCAGGTGAGTGTATAATGATTAATGGGGCTAATTAGTATGATCAGCACTTCAGTTAGATAATTTGGAGAATGACCACATATAATCTAAAGTATACAGATGCCATTTCCACTGAATAGAGATAGATACCTGAACATGGAAATCCCTGCTTTTCACAAACAAAAATCTAATATATATGTGTTTTGCATGAGAACTTAGTAAGGGAAGAGTCCTAAGATTCCATACCTGTACTAAGACACCTTCTTGAATAAAACTACATCCAGAAAAACAACTGTTTGACTGCTAATACTTTACCCAATATTCTGTAGTATCAAAGTATTTTGTAGAAGCAAGACCACATATGCAGTACTATAATATAATTTTAAAAAATTTTGTTTATATTTTGAGATGTACATGTGTGTCTATATATACACATACAAAGAGAAAAATCTTACCAGTGTAAGTGGGCTGACCATCTTAGCCTTTTCCGCTTTCTTCTTTTTCTTGCTTAAAGGGTATGATAGACATAGTGCATTTAAAAAGCAACAGTATTTCACAGAAACACTAATGCGATGCACTAATTAAGTTAAAATTTAATTATGAAATAATTCTACAGGAAACAATTGTATGTAAAATGAATATGATATATTGACCATTCTTGAGATGATTTTGTTTATACCTCTAACTACAGAAAGAGCATCCTGACTGCTTAAATTTAAGTCAAGCTCTTCCCAGTTAACCTCTCTCAAGGGTGCAACACCACCACCAAGGGCTGGTTGTTCCACTGTCTACCCAGGTAAATTGTGAAATGGAGAAGTACAGCTTATAAAACGAAAAAGAGGAAGACAACCTATAATATCAAATTTTCATTCGCGGGGCATGGATAATAAATAAAATGTTCAAGGTATGTAAAATACTTATTCCCTGGCATAATAAACATTTCAACATAATATTTAGGTGATGATACAATTGTATCAAATATGTCAATTCAAACATAATTTCTGTCATATTTTTGAGTAGCTTTTCAACAAATTGTAGGCAATAGTGTGGACACTTGTTTCTTAGAAGAGAAAGCTAAATGGTCCTTTAGCACCAAACGAATATATCAGTCAATGCTACTTTCGGGTTGGTACAAAGCTTTCTATTATTAGGCTTTCCTGATAAAGCAAATTTTAAAAAAAATCCTAAATTTAAGTAAAATGTAAAATAAAATCTAAAATAATTTAATAAAATATTATAAGCTGCAGTGCACAACGTGTTTGCAATGTTTAAGGACACTTACTGTTTGTCTTCAGATTCATTTCCCTGGCTGGTTGCAGTCATCTCATGACTATTTCCAACTGCAGTACCCGTCTGCCCCTTTTCATTTTCAGAATGCATTTTTTATTTATTTAAGATAGCTACCTGTAAGATAACATTTGACTGAGAAGTATACAACTGTTAAGCAAAAGACAGTAATCACAACAGCCGTTTGTTTGAAACAAAACTATAGATAGTTATAGAATCAATAAAGTTACTAATGTCATACATTGGAAATGAATCCTTGTAATGGGCAAGTACTGAAACAAGTTCAGATGTTTGGAAACATCTTGCAAACATCTACACTTCCTATTTGTACTTGTTTGAGAACTGTGGGTTCTTCATTTAATTTGTATTTTCTGAAATTCAGCACAGTTGTACAAAATAAATGAGAAAGTAGATGTTTATTTAAAAGAATATACAGTTATTTTTCATTTTCCCAATTTTAGTTACCAGTAACTTTTACAAAACATCTCTGATTTAAAAAAAATATCGACTTACCGTGAAGATTGTTCTTGGTTTGTGTCTAGTTCTCTGAAAGATTATTCAAAAATGAGCAGAATTTGTATGGTTAAGGACATGCAGCTTGATTGGACTTTGATCTTCTTATGTAAAACAGAGATGATGAACAGCTTTCTCTTCACCACTCCCCTCCCCCCTGTTACCTCACCTGCTTTGGAGAGTAAAGTGTATGCACTTTGAACTCTCCCTCCCTTTTCCTAAAGGGAATATTTAGCAAACCAAGTCCTTAAATAAACACTTACTTCATTGTCACTCCAGAAAACAAACCTGAATGGTCTATTCTTCCAACAGGAAAAGTTTCCCTTACCTCCTACTGACTTAATTACACCCCCGTAACACTCCCAGGAATCCTCCTTTACCTTATTAGGGATGGTGCTGAGTGCTCCAAGTAACTGTTACATTTAAAAATGAATCCATTCTTGAATACCTAGTGAGAATGAAACCAATTAGTATAGAAAGATTGTTTTAGTCTTTTGCTTCCTTTCCCTTCTTCTAAATCTAATCCAGAAAAACACGACCCATCTAGCCTGAAAGAAAACAGGATTTTACTACCGTGCATATCATTTCTCATTTGAGTAACTGCAGAACAGTAAGATGAGTTTCAAACTCAGTTTACAAATGGTTTAGAAATAGCTATGTTCGTCAGAAATCTGCTCAATTACTATCCTGATTTTTTAATGTATGTTCAGATTTTAGACTGTTTAAAATTGATCATTTGTGTTTTATCAGTAGGCATTACTTCAATGAAAATAATAAGTGTTTTAAACATCTAAAAGGAATTATTGTGCTTCTTAACTGTTATTTCCATATACATAGTAAGCTAGATATGCTCAACATCTTCACAGAAGCAAAATTTATGAAAAATTGAATAAAAATCCTTGACCTAGAAGACAAGTAGATTTATAGGCATTTCTTTGGAGGGCACCTATCACTTTATTCAGACAAAGTTTACTTAATTGGTTAATTAAGCACAAGAGATAATTTTTGTTCCTTTTAGTTATGATTACCTGTAATTTCAAAATTTAGATAAGAATTAGTAGATTAAAATGTTCTGGAATACAAAAAGTCATATCCAAGCGAGGATTACTATAGAAAGGGTAGTTTAACATTGTCAGTCAAACAAAATATAAAGGATTAGTAAATGTAACTAGTATTTGTTTATGCAAAGTCATCCTGAGATATTTGTGTAGATTTCTACCCACTTTCAGGTTTTAAATAGTGTTCCTGTGTGCTTGACTTGATCTTAATGGACTGGTTCATTTTCTGGCAAAGTCTCTTTGTCAGTATATTTCAGAGGGAACTGGATAAAGTTAGAATCATAGAATCATAGAACAACCAGGTAGGAAGAGACCCACTGGATCATNGTTGAATGGAAGACTCTAGAGAAAAGTCAATAAATTTAAACTGTACATGCAGGTCTTTTACAACTGTTTCATCTTACAGGGAAAATGGACAAAACTACAAAATCTGTCTTCAATCTATCATGGACCTGCCCCTTGGCTTTCTGCTAAGCTCTCTTGTCCTGAACTGAGATTTATTTTTTTTCCTCATGTTTGTCAAGTTGTGATTTTGGTGTCGGAGAGCAGTGCAAGCTCAGACCAGTTTTTCTTTAGAAGTGCTTTTATCTCAACAGGGAGTTTCATTCTCTCCCATCTACCTGCTGCTTTGTTTCATAAGGGGAAGCTGCTGATGGGATCTGAGATTTTGGGGTGAGGGATGAGAGAGGCAGCACAGGGCACGCAGAAGCTGGGCTTTAACAGTCGTGCTTCCTGGGGAAAATCAGGCTCATTTTGAAAGGAATGGTTGGACTCGATGATCCGGTGGGTCTCTTCCAACCTGGCTATGATTCTATGATTATTTAATTCCAATATTTTGATACTCTTGCAGTACAATCATGATAAGAAAGTGAAATAAAAATAAATCAGAATAGCAATTTCTACTGGAGTTTCTATTGCCTACATACAGTAATGCCAAGAAAATAAAAGACTGTTTTACCGCTGATCTTACCACATTAGGAGCTGAAACAATTAAACTGGTACTACAAAAGTAGGAAAAGTAGGAAAATTGGAACAGAACAGTATTTTACATCTACTTAGAAGGCTACAACTGGTTCACAATTCAAGATGTACAAAAAGACCCAGAAATAATGTAGGTGTCAGTCAACGTAACCTGAGGAGAACTATTTTCTCATTCAAAGTTTGGCAAACGCTTTTTCCCTAAATATATGTGCAGGATTCATAAACCCAGGATTTGAAAAATACTTTCTGTTGTCCCTCAGATCAGTTATTTGGTTAGAACAATAGTTTACCCCCACCTTTAGAAGCATAACTAGTTGAAACTTAAGCACAAAACTTGAGCACTCTATTTTTCAAATGCTTTTTTCTACCATTCCCGAAACTGAATTACGATCAGTTTGTTTATACAATATTACAACATTTTCATATATAGGAAAGGGTTGGATAAGTACATTTAGATAAATACACACATGGAAAGAGTCTGAAATGTTTAGCGGTGAGTTAAAAATACAGAATTATCAGTGTTACCTAACTTATCTGCAGTCCAAAAATTATGTTATAATCATGCAATATACAACTTAAACAACTCTGTGAAGAAGAAAGCTGCACTGACAAGATGGATGAATGGTCTGTAAGAGCCATGACTTAGAGAAGGATTTGAGATTTGTCTTATTTTATTGTTTCAGTACAACTTCTCATTGCAGTAAAGTGTCAGAGAGAGGATTCAAATCGTGCATTTATATCAAGTAGGAGAAGGGAATTAATTGTGTCTTAGTCTATAGCATTACAATCTCCAGAATTTCAAGGGACCTACTGGTCATCTTTCAAAAATCCAAGAAGTTCTTATGCTCAAACTTCTAAAAGCGATGTGTGAATATAATCCAGGAGCCATGTCAAGTAAAAGTAAATTGGCTACTGACTTAATAAAGAGAGAGTTCAGTAAGCCTTATACAGATTTAAAAGTATTTTCACATAGAAAAGATAACTGACAGTTCAAGTCTTCACAAAGTAATAATATCCAGGAGTTATTGTTCTGCCTTAAATGAAACAATTTCCATGAAGGGAAATGAAGCACAGAAACAGCTACCCAGTAGGTACGAAGAACTTGTGAGCAATTGAAGTTTTTTAAATGAAACTAGATGATTTCCTCATGTATAGGCTTTAATTTAGACAAGGTCAACTCTCCTGATCCTATGAGTAACTTTCCAAAATTTTCAGCTGGCTAAAATATCTTAAAACATTTATCACATAACTTAATAGTGGCAGTTTTTCAAGCTGGAGTTGTCATTTCTTAATAGAGTCCCAGTGATCCTCTGTGGGATAGGGCTGAGATGGACAGGTAGCAGAGTTTTGGACAGCCCAGGTGCATGAAACTTATCAGCCATTTTTCACTTGCTTGTACAACAAGGGATTTGAATTGCCCAGCAGTTCCCATATCAGCAAATCCCTGCTTCTTCTGATTATAGGATAACAAACTGTTTTGTGAGTGAATTTTGTATAGTTTACGAGCCTTAAAATAGCTCAAAGGTCATAGATTGGTCACCTCTGTCTAAATCTGTCTTCTGTGGGAAATTTTCTGACTAGTAAATAGAAAAAGAAAGGTTTTACTTCTTGGATTTATGAGCTAATGGAACACTCTGCTTTCAAGATATTCAGATCAACTTTGTACTAAGTCATTGACGATTTGATACCAACAATGTAAATACAATATTTCATGCTTCAGGGTTTCAACTGACAGAATAAAAAGAAATCTCTCTTGATGACATTTAAGACCAGTTAAAGCAGGAGGCACAATACTGATGTAACTAATTCATGCTGAGGCAATCTTATCCCACACAATCTCATCACACACTGATTCCACGTATATTTTTTTGTCCAATGCAGGCCATCAAAGGGGATGACTAACTGACACACGATACGTAAACAAACAACTGACACAGAACCTTTAATCTACCTTTGACATCAGAATCAAAACATTGTGAAATGATGGCATGATACCTTCAGAATTTACTGTTTTATTAAGTTTATCAATAAAAATAACAAGACAATAAACTGAAGGAAATAATTCAAAGCCTTTATATACTGTAACCAGAGAAAAGGACACAAACTATTTTTTTCTCTATTTCCTTTAAAGATGGAGAATTGGATTTTTCAGTAAGGTCCAGGTAGGTGAGATGGCGGACAGGATCTCAGGAATCTTGTTATGATTCCTCATTGATATTCAGTCCTAGCATAGGTTCGAACAAGCTCTGATTTATGGTACTCAGGGAACTCATATTCCATTTCAGCAGCCTCTCTCCTGTTGAGAAATGCTGGAAAAGAATACAACTTTGTACAGGAATTTTACAAGCTTAGTTATCATTTTATCAACAAGAATTGTCCTGTGCAAAGAGAATTATACAGTCAGAAAATGACAATTTTTTTGTTGCTTGACTATGCTGTGTGCTCAGCCACAAGATACCGCCTGGGCTAAGTGTGAGGCCAAAGTAGTTCTTGTAAGCATGAAGTTTCTATTTGTGTTTAAGAGAAAATTTATACTGAAAAGAATGTTTTAGTGATATTACAAAGCACCATTTTTCCTTGTTGAAGTTGAATAAAGCACATATTACTACAGATACATGCAATTTTTTTCCAGATAATTCTTCTAGCCAGTAATATGCCTGGTAACATTCTAACAGTACAAGTAATCAAGGAATTTGAAAGAACTTCTGTAGCTCCTTCACCAAATCGCTTTAATTAGACACATTTTGCCACGCACAAAGAGCCTCTATAAGCTGAATATACACCACTTAAAAGTATTCAGCAGTTACTTACCATACACAAAGCTAACTTGAATTAATGAAATAATAAACTGAGTATTAGTATGCCTTGAACTGTGGCCTGGCTCTATCTTAAGAGACTTACCTCTGTCTGCAATTGTACCTCTCTCAACTTGCAGAAGTCCACCCTATCAGCCTTTTTGGAGTTCTTGCTCAGAATTTCTTGATTACCTCATAAGTCTGAGAGCATTATCGAGCTGTGCTTTGAATCAAAGACAGACGAGACCCTGAGGAGAAGGGGAAGGAGTTTACAAACTGAAGTAATTTCACATTAAATATATAAGAGAATTAGTATCATATCGTCTACAGAAATCAAGCCTATTCATATTGATTTATTACTTTCTACAATACTATTTAAATATTATTTTATAAATATTTGCACTCTATTCCATACAATTGTGACATTTCTAGGTTACCCTGGAAATTATGAAAATAAAAACCTGGTTTTGTTCAGGTTCAGCCTATTCATATTGAATTCTGAAGTTTTATTCTAAAATACAGTTCATCATATCCCTTACAAATCACAAAAATGAGTAGTGGAAGAGACTTCAGAATGTCACCCCATCCATCCCCGATCCTTCAAATCAGACCAGCTACTCCATCTGTCATTCTTGACAGATGTTTGAGTCCTGTCACTACATTGTTAGTTTAAAAAAAAAAATGGAGACTTTCAGCCTAGTTTAACTGTTAGGAAATGTTTCTGATATCTAACCTGAATTGCCCTTAGGATAGGTTAGACCTGATACCCTTTTGCTATCCACAGCAAATATGAAGAACAACTTCTTTTCTATCTTGCAATACTTTGGAAATTTTAATACTGCTTTCACAAGTGTTCTGTCCTCTTTAAAGACAACGAAACAAAACACAACCAAACCAGCTCCTATAACCCTTCTGGTTAGAGTTTGTGATACTGACTTTGCCATCATAGAATCATAGA